>CATOZR010000072.1:0-52826 GCA_954870605.1 Acer campestre
CCTATATCCCCTTGAATAATGAGGATTCAAAACCAACTTTTAGAATGAGACGAGTCTTATTACTAATCTCTATTTGTGAACATGAAGTGCATATATTATTACAGAATTAAAGAATCTTCTGACTCTTTAATTAATGTCCATAAGATTTTAGATGGTCATACGCATCATTATAGATCCTTGATGACCAAATCTGTCATGACAAAGCATACGTATTTTTGGATCTGAGAACTTATAGTTCATAAATGTATAAACTTTTATATCATTTTTTAATCAGTAATATAATTCAGATGATAAAACACAAATCTTTTCTATAATGAGTTTCTAGCCTGAATCATGAGAAGTAACGCACAGATATTCAACATTTTCATTATTTATAGTTTCAATATGATTTCCATTTCTTCGTATATCTTTGAAACTAAGCAGATTTCTTCTAGATCTCATTGACTATAATGCATCATTGACACATAATTTAGTATTGTTTTGTAACAATATCTTGACTCGTCTAGAACCTTCTATTAGATCCGCTGGACTTGATACAGTATTAACATTTGCTTTGAGCAAATCCAAATCCATAAAATATTTCTGATTCCGTAGAATTATATAAGTTGTTGTACTATCAGCAAAACATATATTTTTCCTTTTAGGAATTTTATAGACATTATTTGCAAAGCAATTATATATATATATATATATATATATTATAAACATCACTATCATGGACTCCACCATTTAATATATATCGTAGACATCGACATCATGGACCTTACCATTTAATATATATTTTGTTATTGTCACTATGAGGCCATGTTTCAACTCTCTCTCTCCATTTTCCGCTCCATCATTTTCTTTCTCGATAGTGCTTCTTCAGGAGCATTAATCATGTATGAAATGGATAAAAATATCGTTTCCAATTTCATTATAGGTGATATTTGGATCTTAAATCTCTTTTATGATACTTGCAACATCCTACAAGGATGTGTAGATCCCTTCTTCTTTAAATGAATGACATATAAATATGCCACTTCAAAAATATGAGATAAAATAAAATTATAAATCATATTGATTTTTCAAACTTCCGGTTCGACTATGAACTGCAAGTTCATATATTAAATTCAAAGAACTTCAGATTCTAAATGGATTTGAAATTCTAGGTTCCAAATAATATAGTATGACATTCATGTATATAACACTAAATCCAGAACTCTAGGTTCTGATCGGTTTGTAAAACTGCACCAACTTAAATACCGTAATAATAAATCCAGAAACCTAATGTTCTGGTTAGTCGGTCGGCTAGCATGACATTCATGTATATAACAATGAATCCATAACTTTATGTTCTTACTGAAATTTAAAATTCAGAACTTCAGGTTCTGATCGGTTTGTAAAATTGTGCCAACTTAAATATCATAATAATAAATCTAGAAATTTCGAGTTCCGGTTAGTTGATCTATTGGGGATTTGAACTGATGAACGTGGAAATGACATGCCTAATATTTATCTATAATTCATAACAATTAATAACGTCAATAACAGAAAAAATAGATGAGAGAAAATAAACTAATCACAATACAAGATATACGTAGAAAACCCACATCGAGTAAAACATTATGGGCCGTCAGGATGACAGAGAAAGTTCCACTATATGATAAATTGTTACAACCATATACTCTAGGATTCTCTCTCACACCTCAACCTTAAACCATTCTCACAAGATCCTCACAAAGTACACCTCCAATATCCCCTAGGTCTCCTCTGAATATTACCCACGGATCTCTAACTTGATCCACTGATATTTCCCGGATCTCTCCACGGATATTCCTTAGGGTCTCCCACGAATCTCACCACATTCTCTCTAATGTTATTTGATGTTCTTTTTGCTCCACAACCTTAAATCTAATAGCATAGATATTAGGTCTATTTATACTAGTTACAGTGAGTTTGGAACTAACAAGGAAATCTATCTCCTATATGTACAAGATTAATTTATTCCACATAAATATTATTTCCTATTTATAACAAGTCTTTTTGTAAGGAGAAATCCTTTTCCTTCAAACGCAAGTCTTTCCTGTTCCGCATGAAGACAAACTCTTTTACCTTTTCCCAATAAGCACAATAACTTCAAGAAGAATACCTTTCCTATTTTCGTGTAGCTTCCAATACCAGTGCAAAATACGCTGTCACCGCAGTCGGGGTTGCGATTGGCCACCCGTGCCCTACACCGCGGAATACTTTTGGAGACGACCGCTCAGTAAACCGCGATCTACGTCTTTTGCCTATGCCACGGTCTGCACTGCGCAATACTTACTGAAATTGACCGCTCCTTGTGTCGCGGTCTATGCTCCTTGTCCGCATTGCCGTCCACGCCGCAATTCCTTCCAAAATTCGATTCTTCAGTGCTTCTTCGGTCTTCAAGCCTTCTTCAAACACCATCTTCAACTTCCAAACGTATCCCATATCTCTAGGACCCATATCACTTGAGTCGCGTTTGGTTCACATCGAGTTCATTCAAGAATACAAGCCAAAACTTAACATGATCTAGCCGATCTCATATATTATATATAAATAAATAAATACAAATATTTAAAGAGCATAATAATCAAATGCAAAACTATATATAGGTTATGTTGACACTGCCATAGCCAGTCTCTGTCGACATAGCCATAGCCAGTGTTCTAGTAAACGCTAGATGCTAGTCGGGCGGTAGAGCAGCACCTAGGGTCCAGGCGGCCTAAAATTTATTTATTTATTTTAATTATTTTTCCTATATACAAAACCAATATTCATTAGTCAATGTTTTCAAAAAAATTTAATATTCAAATTTTAAAGAGTGTAACTATGATATAAAAATGACTTTGATTCCGTTTAAACCGATTTATCGGTAAAATTGACCGACAAATTGGTCAAATCACCTATTTTTTTACCCAACGTCTAATACTGTTGATTTTATCGTAATCGGGACGATCGAAGGCCTCCTAGTTCCTAGGGGTGTTTTTTCGAACATTGGCTGTAGCCAGTGGTGGACCTAGGGATTTTAACTAGGTGGGGCACTTAAACAAAATAACAATTATATATTAAAAAAAATACTGAAAAATTAAGATCATAGTAAAATGAGTTTATTTATTTATTTTTTATTTTTTATATAAATAAAAATGAGTTTTTTTATATAAAGAAAAATTGATGGTATAATGAAGTTTAGATAAAATAAAATAAATAGAATACTTACTCAAGATGAATAAAATAATCTTACATTAAAAAAATAAAAAACCAAAAACTCAATATTAAAAAAATAAATAATAACAAGAAAAACAACAAACAATGAAAAATTACAGTATGTATTCTTAAACTAATAAATTAAAATATAAATTTATAATAAGAAATTTCATTTTGTATTTATAATTAATTCACTTTAAATTTATACAAAAATAATTGATTAATAAATATTTCTAGACATGTTTTTGAATTTTTTATTCTTCTACGTTTTTGATAAATTATTGATTTAATGAATCTAAATAATTAAAACTTTAAAATAAAGAAAAAAAATACTAAGATAAAATAAAATGAATCATAATAATAGATGAACTATTTTAATATAATAAATTAAAATTTGAGATTTTAGGGTTTATTGATTGGATGTGTTTAGGTATATCAAACTAAAACTATTAGAAATAATAAAAATTCAACATTATAATATATAATTTTCGTTTCAAAAAAAAATATATAATTTAATATAAAATAAAACTGAATTAAGTAAACCACAAAATGAGGATAGTTAAAAAGTTAACAATGACAAAAAAGAGAAAGTGAATTGTTTTGTTTTAGAAGAATATAAAAATTTGATAAAGGAATTAGAAAAAATGGCTATATATATATATAACTAAAACCAGATATAAATATATTAATAAAATGAAATATGTGAGGTCGATAAAACACTACAAAACCTTGAAAATCTAAGAAGATGGTAAAATAAAATAAAATTATAAGGACTTGAACGGTTGAACCCAGTCAAGTAAAGTGATAGGTAAGAATAATAGATTTGGATCATCTATTAGAGAAAAACTTGCATGGGACGGTCTCATTGACGTGGCAATGAGACCGTCCAATGAATGTGTGCCACATGAGACTTTAAAATATATTTTTATTCTCCTAATATATATATGGCATTCATTCATTGGACGATCCCATTGCCACGTCAATGAGACCGTCCCATTCAAGTTTTTCTCCATCTATTGATTTGATCTCCAACCTTTTTAAAGCATGTGATTGGTTGTTGATAAAGTGGTTAAGAAAACCAATTACTTCCTTAACCACCCATTAATTGCAATGCTTGTGTGTCATGAGATTGGGTGAGGTCAGGACAAAGATCAGATCAGCAGAGGATCCAAATTCAAGAACAATACTCGTTGAACTAAGATATGTCACGGTGTAGTAAATGTTAATTAATATTTATATATTATATCAATAAAGAAAATCATTTTTTTTTTTAAATTTAAGGTAGGGCATGGGCCCCACTTGGTCTAAAGGTGGGTTCGCCCCTGGCCGTAGCCAATCTTAGATACTGCGTATAAATAAATATGAATATCTAAAGAGTATAATAATTCAATCAAGAACAATATGTAGGTTGTATCTATACGGCCGTAGCCAGTTTCTGTCGACAGAGTTATAGCCAGTTTTATATACTACGTATAAATAAATACGAATATTTAAAGAGTATAATAATTAAATCAAGAACTATATATAGATTTTGTCGACACAGCTGCAGCCTGTTTTTGACTACTTTTTGTGTTTGTTGTTTGTGTCTTGATTTGTGTTTGGCTTTCTACTAATAAAGCTTGCCGTTTAAAAAAAAAAAAAAAATTCTGTCGACATGGCCGTAGCTAGTCTCTGTCGATACGACCGTAGCCATTCTTATATACTGCGTATAAATAAATGAGAATATTTAAAGAGCATAATAATTAAATCTAGAACTATATATATGTTCTATCAACACGGCCGTAGTCAGTCTCTATCGACATAGTCGTAACCAGTCTTATATATTACGTATAAATATATAAATATGAATATTTAAATGTAAGTAAATCACTCTCCTAGAGATCCCTTTTACTTACATACACAAATATCGAGCTGTAAGTAAATCATTCACCTATAGATACTTTTTACTTACATACGATCGTACTGATAACATGTTGTAAAACCAAAACATAAATATATTACAATAAATAAACTCAAAAAGATGGAGAGAATATAAAACAATTGACTAAAGAAGAAATTCGAATTATCGAATGCATACTGATGGCTTCTCATTGTTTTATTCAATTTCTTTCTAATAAAAAAAACTCTCACTTGTACATAATGGAATAAACATACTTATAAGATAGCTAGGGCGGTGTTGGGTCTAATGGAGATAAGACTTGCTTGGGCCACTTGACAATTTACATCTTTTTTTTTTTTTTTGATATAATGACAATTTACATCTTGCATCAGGACCACTTGACAATTTACATCTTCATCAGGACCACTTGCACCGTTCTTTGCATTTGAAGACTACAAAGAGGAGGTCACCTTCTTAAATTAGGATGTTGATTAGGTTAAGTAAACATTCCAACTTGTATGGTTTAAGAGGTGAGAGAGTCGTGGTGGGAATCTATAATTATTTATAACAATTGAACAATTCTTTTTCAAACTGTCAACAGAATTTATTGCATCAGAGAAATTTGGGAATATATATATATATCAATAATATACACGGTCCTGTTTATATTAGTGTACACTGATGTAACTACATCAGTATTAATGCATGTGAACCATTGATTATGAAGAAATTTTAACAAATGCATACACTTTGAGTCAAAATATGTAAATTTAATGGTCCATATCTAATCCATTGATGAAGTTATATCAGTGCGCACCGACTTAAGCATTTATATATATATATATTATGTTTCAAAACACATGATACGGTATAAAAATGAATATTTTAATTATCAATTTCATGAATTAAAGATGCTGGTGCAATTAGGGATGGGAATGAGGGCCCAATGGGGCGGGGGAGGGTCCCCCCACCCCCACCCCCGCCCCCAAACCCCATTTGGGGGAACTGGGGATGGAGGTGTTTGGGGGGAGGTTCCCTGCCCCCACCACTGTCTCCCATTTTTTCCATTTCCCCCATTTATAATTCTAAATTTTTTTAATTCGAAATCCAGAATTTGGAATTCAGAATTCGAAATTCGTTCGGACCAAACTTTTGTTTCACTCAGTTTTAATATCCAATCCAATAATTAACAAAATATACAATCTAAAATATATAATTGATTTAATTTAATCCAAAATTAATACAAATAACTATAATAATATAGTGTTAGTATATAACACATAAAAGTCTAAACAAATTTAAAGTCTTCGATCAATCCAAAATATGAGTAATAGACTAATAGAGATTTTTTTTTTTTTTTTAAATAAAATAAAATATATATGTGTTCGATTCGAGAATCTTCAACTCTTTCGCTGATAGTTTGGCTAAGATGGGGTCCAATTCGGACGGGGATTTCATTGTATGGGGGGATTTCGGTTAGCTTGTTTCTGTTTTTTTGTGTTGTTGTTTCGCTTCTTTGTGGTTTTGTTTTCTGAGTGGTCGCTGCTGTTTTGTTGTTTTTTGTTCTTTGCTGGTTGGTGGGTGGCTCGTTGTTTGGGGTTTCCCTTGGTTGCTGTTGGGGTTCTGTTTTGGGTGTGCTGGGGTGCTCGCCCTGCTGCTCTTTTCCTTTGGCTGTTGCCTAATAAATTCCTTTTCAAAAAAAAAAAAATATATATATATATATAAATAAAAATATATAGGGGGAATAAGAGATTTGGGGCCCCATGCCCATTTAGAAAATAGGGGAATAGGGAAATCCACCCCTGCCCCCATTTAGGTTTTGAGGGAAAATTTTGCCCCCAAATGGGGGCGGGGCCCTGAGTGGGTGGGGCCCCATGGGGGAAATTCCCATCCCTAGATGCAATCATCCACTCTTGACAAAAAAAAAGGTAGTAGGGGATTTTCCTTATTTACATTTTTGATGGAACTCATGGGAGTACTTGAGTTTTACCTCTGCTTTTACCTTTTGTCTTTTAACAGGCAAAGTTTGAGGGGTTCAAATGTGATCTTAATATTGTATTTGTAGTAGTTGATTGATCTAGACAGACTCCCAACCTAATATATGCTGGATTATAGAATGTAGTCAGATACTTTCTCCTTGAACACAATTCGAGGGTTGATTGCTCAAATGATGAGAACTTAGCAACAACTTACGATCTTTCATATCCCAACTGTTAAATAAATTCAATGCCTTCAACTTTTATCCCTCATCTTAACATTAACATTCCCATGAATAAGGATTCAAATCAATTGTTTAAAAATGGTGTTTCAATTTGTCTATCTAACCAAATTGAAATATACGTCTACATTTATTTATTTATTTATTTAAGACATCATTTTTTGACAATTTATTTAAGTCCATGAGCATTTTTCTATTCCTAGAAGAAAGTACCGAGTGCGAACGCCGAACTTCAATTAATATAACAGTGTTTTAATCCTCAAGACTCGAACAGTACAGTAGATCAAATCAAATGAACTAGCCCACAAGAAAGCTGCAGGGTCTCTCAAGTCTGAACAGGTTGACTTAGAAGATTCAACAGATGGCATTCTTGTAATAATTATGAAATGAAATACAATAGCATTTTACATCTACAAAGTCTATAAAAGCAACTCTATTTTCTTGACTATTCAAAAATACAACCATACGCTGTTTTGACTACAAGTGATACAAACACTAAAGAAAAGAAAAGAGATGTCTCCCAACGTTTCATTTTTCAAATCTCTTTCCTTCTATTTCTTTCGCATCCTCTTCAGACAATTTACAAACCTAAAATTCCAACACAGAAGTACTGTTAGCAACATCCATGCAATGTTGACTCAAGGTAAATACCGGAAGTACCCTTGTCTTGCTCATAGATCGGATGTTCAAGCATCAACCCAGACTTTGATCTTCGATGTCGAAGGAGCCTTGTTGAAATCCTCATCTCTGTTTCCTTATTTCATGTTGGTGGCCTTCGAAGCCGGAAGCCTAATTAGGGCTTTTGTTCTTCTCCTCTTGTATCCAATCCTTTGCTTGGTCAATGAAGAAATGGGGTTGAAGATAATGGTCATGATTTGCTTCTTTGGGATCAAAAAAGACAAGTTCAGAGTTGGAACTGCGGTTCTGCCCAAATTCTTCTTGGAGGATGTCGGCTTCGAAATACATCGAGTGTTGCAAAGAGGTGGCAAAAGGGTTGGTGTGAGTAACATGCCTCAAGTGATGATCGATAGTTTCTTGAGAGATTATTTGGAGATTGACGTTGTTGTTGGAAGAGGCTTAAAGGAGTTCTGTGGGTACTTTGTTGGACTCATGGAAGAGAGAAATAATGATAATAAGCTTGTTTTAGAGGAGATGCAGCTTGGACACGAGAACAACAACTTCAATGATGATGTTATTGGCATCAGTTCCTTCAACAACTCTCTTGATCATAAGTTGTTCCTTCAGTGTAAGGTGAGTTCTCTTTTCCTTTTCTGGTATATCTCACTTGTTAATCCACTTACTATTCTATTATTTTAATAGTGGAAATAGGGGGTTTTGTCACTTTTTTGAGTTGGTGTTTCAAAACTATCACCACTTTAATAACTTAAATCTGTACACATTTTTTAATTATTTTTTTGACTTTAACTTTTGGAAGATACTTTGAAGTTATCTAAGATCTATTTCTCTCTCTAACTGTTTTAAAGTGGAAAGCTCTATAAATTGAAATTCAAGTTCATTTTCTTCTTCAACGAGTTCAACATTTATATAGTTAAATAAGATCACTCATCTTATCAGGTTATGAATATCAAAATTCATACAATGAAAGGCAAAATGGACACAGATATAGGAAACCAACGAAAAGTGTTAATGCAACTTCGAAAAAAACAGAATCAACGAAACTCTAGGCCTTTGTAAATAGTTTCCGAGCATTTTTAACCAGTTCCCAAGATTTTTCATGAACTGTCCGAGCCTTTTGTATGAACATTAAACCTTTTTTATGTCTGAGCTTTTGTTAGTTATGTCCAAGCCTTTTTGAGTAATGTCTGAGACTTTGTAACTAATGTCCGAGCCTTTGTGAGTTATTTTTGAGCTTTTTTAACAATCATTTTTTGTTTTGTTAATTTTGTATCTCTTAGACTTTCTATATAGTGTCCAAGCCTTTTAATGAACTAATGAACTGCCCAAGCCTTTTACTTAATTGCCCGAGCCTTTTACTTAACTATTCGAGCCTTTTAATGAACTTCCCAAGCCTTTTAATGAACTGCCCGAGCCTTTTACTCAACTACCCGAGCCTTTTACTTAACTGCTAGGACACAACTTCACAAAGGCTCGGACAGTGTTTAGAAAGTCTCGGACAAAGCTTAAAAAGGCTCAAAGATTCAAAATTCACACAACCAGTTTAAGGTTTACAAAAGAGGGTAGCGCCGAGTGCGTTAGCGTAGCGCCACTCTGTCGCCTTTCGAGTGATCGTTTGGGTTTCAATTAGACTTTCTCTCTCTACTTCATAACTTTGTCACCATAAATTGAATGAAAGAAAGTTAATGTGGAAGTACTATGAGGGTATTTTTGTCCGTTCACCATAACATCTACCTTTTAAATATAACTTATTAAAACGGTGATAGTCTTGAAAACCCACCTCCAAAAAGTAACATTTAATTATTGAACCCTATTTTTAGTATTGTACATGTGTTTTATTATGTTAATATGTGTTGTTAGGGGTTAGAGCAATGTTAAGATTAGAAAAAATAAAAATAACATATATATATATATATTCCTTACATGGATGTTATTTTAATTCTAATAAAAAAAAATTAGAGAAGTGCTAGATACACTCTCTCAACTCACTCTCCCAACCCACTCTCTCTTCTCTTTTTAATACTTGTCTTATATTGACTTTTAGAAATAAATTTTAGAGCCATCATTAATGAATTATTTTTTGCATGTTATTTAAAATTCAAATCAACAACATCTTCCCAAATTGCCCTTTTTTTTTACACCAAATTGTCATTTCCAAATATGTGAGCAAAACTTTTCAAAGGTAAAATATGTAGAATAATATTTATTAAATTTATTTTAAAAAATAGCAAATATATTATTAACAATATTTAAGTTATTAAAATACAATAAACGTTGGCATCTTGCATTTTTTAGTATATTTGAATTTTGATATTATTAATGAATTTTAATTTTTTTAAGCTATATTTTTCAAAAAAATAATCACTTTATAAAATATGATGAACTTATGATAATATAGACAAAAACGATAATTTTTCAAGTATAAATTGTATTTGTTATGATATTTTATAAAATAAAAAAGAGATATAAAATAATAATATTATTAGTATTTAAGAAAAGGACTATGACAATTAGGTGTAAAGAAAAAGGGCAATTTGGGAAGATCTGATGGTTTAAATTGTAAATAACATGTAAAAACAATTCATTAATGATGACTCTAAAATTTATTTCAAAAAAGTAAATAATGGACAAGTGTCAAAAGAAGAAGAGAGAATGGGTTGAGAGAGTGAGTTGAGAGAGTGATTTTAGCACTCCTCAAAAAGAGAATTAATCTAAAAACCAACTCAAATAAGGTGTTCATTAATTTGTTCTTACTTAAATAATGTTTCAAGTAGCTACTGAATTAAGTTTTATGTTAATTTTTTGAGTCCTATAACTTTACTTCTAAAATTATAAATATGAATAGTATTTTTTTTTAATCTAATACGAATTGTATTAGCCAAATTTGTGTCTTTAAAATCTCCTGTCATTCATATATGTCACAATCTAGATGCTGAAATATTTTGATCTTGGTTTGAACAGGAGATTTACTTGGTGAGAAGAAGTGACAAGAGGAGCTGGCAACACCTGCCGAGAGATAAATACACAAAACCACTTGTGTTTCATGATGGTAGGTTGGCTCTGAGACCCACCCCATTAGCTTCTCTTGTTCTCTTCACGTGGCTTCCATTTGCTTTCTCTCTTGCTCTCTTCAGACTCCTTGTTGTAATAATTATTCCCCATGACATCTCCACCCCCATTTTAACCTTCACCGGCCTCCGTCTCACCGTAACTACTCCACCCAAAACCTCAAATTCAACCCCATCAAAATCATCGTCAAAAACAAAAAGGCCGCGACAACGCGGCCTCCTTTACGTTTGTAACCACAGAACATTACTAGACCCTATATATATGTGTTTTGCACTGAAGAAGAATCTTACTGCAGTAACTTACAGCTTGAGTAGAATGTCAGAGATCTTAGCGCCAATCAAGACCGTCCGATTAACGAGGGACCGTGATCAAGATGGTAAGATGATGGAAAGGCTATTGAATCAAGGGGACCTAGTGGTTTGTCCCGAAGGGACCACATGTAGAGAACCCTATCTCTTGAGATTCAGTCCTCTGTTTGCAGAGATAAGTGATAACATTGTCCCTGTAGCTGTGAACACATACGTTACAATGTTCTATGGTACCACTGCTAGTGGTCTCAAGTGCCTGGACCCGTTTATCTTCCACATGAATCCTTTGCCGAGCTACACAGTGGAGTTTCTACACGCTGTGTCTGGGCTGTGTGCGAGTCCTGATGGAGAAAAATCAAGATTTGATGTGGCTAATCATGTCCAAAGTGAGATTGGTAGGGCGTTAGGTTTCGAGTGCACCAAGCTTACTAGGAGAGACAAGTACATGATTTTGGCTGGTAGTGAAGGGATTGCTTGCACGGGTAATCAAAATCATAATAAAAGTAAAGTCCATAACCTGCCGTGCAAAATTACCACCGTTTGCAAAAGTATCATATTTTCTGTTTTATTCAAGTCTTGGGGTTTAGATAAATGATTCATAAGTTAGCAACTCGAATCCTACTAATGGTAAAAAGCTTTTAAAAAAAAATACCAGGTCTAGTTAGGTGGATAGATAGATACCGTTAAAAAAAAAAAAATGATTTACAAGTTGTAAAATATATATGAATTGAATATATATAGTTATTTAATTATGATTTAATTTATTTGCTTATGGAATTTTTTTATCCATGATCTATTTATGTGTAACAACGGTATACATATAATAATCGTTCTTTCTTTAATATCTAAATAACTTTGTAATGAAACTTGTTCTGTTGAGACTCTCTTTTTCTCATTTTCAGTAAAAAATATATATACTTTATTAAACTATCGGTTATCAGTGTTTCAATTGATGCATGTTACTTGCCCAGAAGGGGTCTAGCATGGTTGGGGACAAGGGCGTACCTAGGATTTTTCACTAGGGTGGGTTAAAATAAAACTATATATATAATAATAAAAAAATTACTGAACTTCGGCACTATTTAAAAAAAAAGTTTTTTTATTCCTTTGAAAAAAATAATAAATACAAATACGCACTATTTAAACTTTATCTTACGAGGTTTTACATTATCAAACTCATCTATTATGGAATATAAGTCAATGATATCAGCAATCTCTCTCTCAATATATATGACCATACAATCGGTAAGAAAATCATCCTTCATCTTATTGCGAAGTGGTGTTTTAACAAGCTTCATCGCTGAAAATGCTCGTTCTGTTGTTGCTGTGGATACAGGAAGAGTTAAGACTAAACGAATCAATTTATCAATCAAAGTGTAGTGTTCTGACCTTTTTGTTTCAGTTAAACATTGACATAATTCTGCAAGAGAAGTCAAATTCTGAAATTCCGGACAACCAAGAACATCAAACCTGTAATGACTCAATTGTCTTCTCAAATCTTCAATGTCATTCTTACTGAAATCTTGAGAGTAGAACTTCTTGGCAAGAGTGCAAATATTATCAACATCAAAGGATTTAAACACGTCAATAGGGCTCAAAGCCATGCTAAGAGTAAGAAGTTCTATTGTTTGCTCTGGAAATCTATTATTCAATTCCATCAATTGAAAATCTATCACCGCAATAAATATAATAAAGTGATAGTAATGCTCAACTGTGACATTATCTTTCTACTGACAAGAACATTTTGTCCCTTCTTTATGACGTGCATTCATATTAGGTATATCAATTTCATACCTTTCACAAAATGACACTACACTTTCAAGAAAATATCCCCTTCAGTCTCCCTTAACTTTTGAAGAAGCATTTTTGTAGTTGACACTAAATTCATAGCATTTAAGATATCTTGAGATTTCAATTGTAAAGTTTGACAAAGCATATCAGAGATTCCTAAAACTTTGTACAATAACAACAAGATAAACACAAATTCAAAAGCTCTCAAATCTTTATATGCACCTTTGGCTTCTCCACTTATATTACTGTTCAGTCTCTTGTCAATCAAATTTTCAAGAAGAGTAGAAGTTGAACCAAACATATTAATCAATCTACTAATAGAAGTAAAATGAGAACTCCAACGAGTAGTTCCAGGCTGTTGCAAAGTACGAATTTGATTAGCCCCTGTACCAGTCTCAAGTTCCCCTAAAGCGGTCTACTCTTGAATTTCACCTACTCGAATAGATTTCAACTCCGAGTGACGCTTGAAAGAAGCACTCACAAAGTTGACAACATAATTCAATTTTGAAAAAAATAGCCAAATATCATGCACTTCCTTGGTTATTGCAACTAAAGCAAGTTGAAGCCTATGTGCAAAATAATGTATGTAATAGGCATATGGACAATCTTTGAGAAATAAGGCTTGTAAACCATTCCACTCACCCCTTATGTTGCTTGCACCATCGTATCCTTGACCTCGCAAGTTTTCAATCGATATATCATATCGAATAAGGACATTGCATATTTCTTTTTTAAGAGTTGGGGAATTTGTATCATTAACACTCATAACTTGAAAAAAAAACGTTCTCTAACAAATCCTTTAGAATCAACATACCTTAAAATAATTGTCATTTGTTCTTTGTTGGATTTATCAATTGCTTCATCAACAAGAATGCAAAATTTAGCATCCCCGACTTTCTCATGGATATTAGCCCGCACTCTATTACCAAGAAGATTCAACTACTTTTTTTGAATTCTAGGTGATGTATACTTGGCATTTTGCGGAGAATTTTCTAGAACAATCCTAGCAATTTCTTGATTTACTTTTGCTTGCAACTTTATCATCTCAATGAAGTTCCCACAATTAGTAGAATTGATTGATTCATCATGTCCCCGAAAAGCACATCCCTGCATTGCTAGCCACTTCACCGTCTCTAGTGAAGTCTTGAGTCGTAATCGATTTTGCAAAGTTTCTTGTATAGAGAATGTATTCATGACTTTGTCGATATGTCGAGTTGAATCTTTTAAGTTATTCCAACTTTGCATGGCAAAACTATGTTGTGAATTATGTTCCCCTTCATGTTGCACAAATGTACATTTTTTCCCACAATTGATTCTTTTCCAACTTTGAAAATCATCCGTTATAAACGTGGGCTGCTTTGACGGAACAGTATCAAAAAGATAGCATGGGAAACAAAATGCCATATTTTTCTTTATTGAATATTCGAGCCACGAAAATCGTTTGAACCAAGAATGTTGAAATCGCCGAGTTTGTTTACCGTCAAGAATGGGTAAACATTTATCCAACATAGGTTGACAAGGACCAATTTTGATATAAGCTTTTCGAACATCATCACGCTTATTAGCAGGATAAACTTCTATTGGGAAGCGTAATCCAGGATCATGTTCATAATAGAGAGTATTAATATCTGATGGAGTGTTAACATTCTCAATTTCAAATCTTTGAGATGAATAAGGAAAACTTGAACCCCCGTCCCCGCGTTACATGGAGAACTTGATCTACCCCCATCTGATGATTGATTATCTTTTTTTTCCCAAAGTATGAAAACATAGTTTTTCTCGACTTTGATGTGTGGTTGTTTGACATTGTAACCTAAAATTATCAAACAATTTGGTTAAATTGATATTTTATAAATTATAATATAACACTTAAAATAATAAATTGTAGTCGAAAAATAAATTCATAACAAAATAACAAAATACTAATTTAAAAGTATGAATAACAAACCAAAAACACTAACTTGTTAATCAGAAGAAAAAAAAAAAATACTTGAATGTTGATGAATAATTGGTATGGGAGAGAGAGATAATTAGATTCAAAAATCAGAATTGAGTGAAAGAGTGAATTGGAAAGTCAGCTGAGTGATAAAGTGGATGTGTTTTTATGTGTGAGAGAGAGATATTAATATATATATATATAGGAATATAGGCTATAGCCATATAGGATGGATGCTGATGAATATATATAATATTGGGATGTGATTTGACCTTGTCTGACAAGGATTATGTTACTAGAAAATCGTCACTAGGGGTGAAATTGTAAATAACGACTTTAAAGGGACCAAGATCAAAGATGACCCCGGTCGGAGAGGTATCAAGTGGTTCGATACCGACTGAGTCCTCGACAATGTTCAAACGATTAGGAACACTAGTAAACAAGCAAGAAGAGTTTTTTATTCATCACTTTACATTACAAATACATGAACTATGTTTTTCAGGATTAGAAGTGAACTACGAAGACTCGGTGAGTCATGGAGATGGTGGTGATGGTGGTGATGGTGAACTCGTGCGTGTGTCGTAGGGTTTCTGGTGATGATATTTTCGGCCTCCTCTTTTGGTGAGCAAGATGTTGTATATATAGGTCCTGTTGCTTGCCATGCACCCCTACAATTTCGGACTAGGGTTTGGTAATTACAAGACCTTCTTCTTTTTAGGAGATAATCTCGGATCTTTTACGTACATAATCTAATCTTTCCCTCCTAGGAGGAGTCAATCTCGTAAGCAAATCTTTCCTTCCTAGGAGGATTCTAACTGTGTTGACCTGTTTAAAATTGGACTCCCTGGCAGGAAAGAGTACATCTCCTCTGTTTTGACTGGACGGCGGCGTTTTAATAAGTATTTATGGAGCTTTTAATTCTGGTATGAGAGTCTTGTTGGCTTGGTATCTTCCTGCTTGGCGGGCTGGTTATATCAAAATGTGTAAACCACTAGGCATCCTGCTGCTGAAGTAGGGGAGTGTCTAGCTGGTACCATAGCGGGATGCTTAGTGGAACTCCGTGTCGGGGTGCTGCAGGGTTTATAGGAAGCCAGGGCATGACTGGGTTGGACCCCGCTGCAGGTTTTAATGAGTAGTCCGGCTCGGGGCAATGCTTATGAATCAAGATGCTGGCGAGGTCCTTGAGGAGCTGGGGAAAGGTTGAAGCCGGACCCCGCTGGAGGAGGTATGCACTCGGATCAGTCAGGGTCCCCCTTTATCGGGATAGCCAGATGGTGTCTGGATTCCTATGTCCTTCTTGTGTCGAGGTGGAAAATTCTTCTTTGGTCCTTTGCCAATTTTGGTGGTTAACAGATTATATTGGGAAAATAACTGTATCAGGAAGAGATAACATTGGGAAAAGATTTGTACTAATATAATAAGTGAGATACAATTAGAATAATACTAAAAGTAATTAAAAATAATATTATATTAATTATAATTTTTTTTTTCTTTTCAAAAAGCTAACCCGGGCTGTAGCCCGGGTCAGCCCTCTACAAGATCCACCCTTGGTTGGGGATTTTATCAGATGGGGAGATTTTAGTTTCTCCGATTGTGTGGCTATGTCTCGCTCGGATTATTCTTTGGATGTTGCCTAGTTTACTCTTTGCTTGGCTTCCTCTGTTTTTCTGGGCTGTTCTTTTGTTTTCCTTTCAGTTTTCTTGTTTTTTTTTTGGGGGTTTCTGCTTCTTTCGGCTTTGTTTGTGCCCTATTTCTATTTTGCTCTGTTTTGGGAGTCTTTTGCTGTGTTGTAGCTTCTTGTTTTTAAGCCTGTTTTTGGCTGTTCTTATATAGTAAGCTGTTCAAATTTTTTTTTTTTGATGCATGTACTCTATCTATCTAATTATATCATGTTAATGTAATATAGTAAATCAATTAATATATATATATATATTTATACAGTTCCGTTCTCATACGGTCGTCATGATATAACTTTATGAGGATATTGAATGAATCTGGGGGCAATTATGTCATTTGGAGAATTAGGGGTCAAAGTGAAAATATGGAGAATATATTAAAGAAATTGTAATTAAGGGAGAAGTTAGGGGTCCTTATTGTAATTCTCCAACCAACGTTGCGCAGTGCACCACGTCATTAATGAAATGCAGCGTTTTGGGTGCTGCTGCTTGAATCAGCGTGATGTCATGATGACGTCACGTTGTCTTCACCATGCAGTTGACCTGGTTGCAGACCTGCGCACTCGACCTGACCCGGATCGTGACCTGACAGCAGACCCGGCTGTTCTAGTCTTTTTCGACCGTTTTCTGCCCAGATCTACGGCGCACCTCTCCCTGGTCCGTTTGACACCCTTTTCAGGCCTCCATGCAATGTTTTTCTTAAACTCCAATCTTCCGAACTTCCATTGCCAACCAAGCTCCAATGATAGCCATTTGCCGCGGTCGAAGTGCCATCTTGGCCAACCATGGTAGCCAGGCGACAGTAACTTCCATGGTCCAACTGCCGTCATGCATAACAGCGGCACACCCGATCTGAGACTGCGGCAATCCTTGTTTTGAGGGGCGAAATCGACTTTTCATACCCAATTCGTCCCAAAACTTTCCCTAACTATATAAACACATCTTTATTCTTTTCTCTACACACCAAGAAAAACATACAGTAGCCCCATCTTCGTTTTCTCACCAAATCAAGAGAGAGTAAGGCTTTCAAAGCTCCCATGGAGATTCTCCTCCATGGGAAGCTTTGTAAGATCCTTGATCTTTGTTGGTTTGATTCCATTGCAAAACACTCTTTATTTGTAATGGTTAGTTGCTTAGGTGGTTCTTGGTGAAAAGAAACTTCAAAGGAGAAAAGCAACATCTCATGCAAATATCGCCCTCAAGAGGAAAATCGCGTACTTGGATGCTAAAATATCAAGATTATTCTTCCTCTTGCAAGGCGTAAGCGCACACACACACAATTTATATATGTGTGTCCCTGTATCGTAGTTCAAACATTTGGTATAGCACATTCACACTCATTTAAGTATGCACATGCATTATTCTCATATAGACAAACATTGTAGAATTGCATGTTTTATGACTATCGCTTGAATATGGCATGCTTGTGTGACGTTGCGTTTATTTGTTTGTGTTTCATGTATTTTGGACTTGACCATGATCTCATATAATTCCTTATTGAGTCCTGGTCATTTTGGTTACTCATTCATTAGGTTTCGAGTCCAAACAATGTAGCTACGCTACCATGTGTTCTCATTCGTTGAGTTGTCTTCGTCATCGTTTTTCGAGATGAATTCTCAACCTTTTGTCAAAGTTTTGTAGTCATCATTGTGCATGAGGGAGTCATGATTTGTAATCCAAAGACGAATTCGAAATCATTGTTTAGAGGCCCGGATACGGTCGAAGAACGTGAACGGAGTGCGAGAGAAGCAAGCATGGCCAGCGGCCAAGCTTGGTGTCCACGTGTGCCACACGTCCAGCACTGCCCTTTACCCATGTGTGCCACACGTGGTCCACATGTGGAGCTGACGTGGCAGCTGCTAGTTGGTCCATTTTTTCCCTCTCTCTCCTCCTTTTAAATATCTTCATTCCCTCTCATTCATTGTAACTTGAAGAAAATTTGAAAAGAAAATTTGTGCAGAATTCTTCATGATTTAAGATTTCTTATTTTGATCATAACTCTCTCATACGAACTCAAAATTGAGTTATCCAAAATCCAAAAATGTTGGTCTTGAAGAGAGCTACAAACCCCAAGTATTTTCATAGTCATTTGAATTCGTGATTGTTCGCAGCATTCAGAATTTAGTCCGAGTCTCAACTTTTGTAAGTGAAACTTCATCTTCTCACTTTCTCTTTGATCATCTCTTTTAATCTTTCTAATTGATAGATGAACTGTGTTAAGAATGATGTTAGGTCATACTCTAGGGTTGTTTGATCAAATGTTAAATGAGTTTTAGCTTTGTGATTTCTCTTGAATATATTTTAGCTAAACTTGATTGAACTTGAAATTGATTCTAGAAATGATATATATGATGTGCCTCATGATATTTTCTAGGTTTAATTTCATGATCTAAGAACTAAGATTTTTGAGTGATATATTGAATATTCTAATCTTGTTCTTATTGATTCACATGCTTTGATTTCTAAATACACTTGTGATTATTTGTTGAAAGCATATTCTAGATTATCTCTAAGCATGTTCATATAGCTTGATTGATCATCTTGCTTTATTTGATTGTGATTGCGTCATATTGCTTGTGTGCACTTCACTTAGATCATTGTCTTGTAATAGGTGGGAGTCTTTTGCAAAGTGAGTGAAGCTTTGTGTAGAGCAAGGGGTCTTGACTAGGACATGTGGTTTGGATAGTCAAGTAAAAGACTTAGCTAGGAGTGTGGTACTCCAGATGGTCAAGCTAGGAGAGTTTGACTAGGATCCTTGTGATCTGGATAACTAAGCATGAAACCTTCCTAGAGACTTGATAGTCTTGGATAGGAAGTTGCTTCCTAGAGGTGTAGGACACATCTCGGATAGGAAGTAGGCTAGGTGATTCACTTGGCCTTGAGGGTAGATTAGGAGTTGATAGCTTAGGGTGGATATCATGTGTTGATTGCCTTGAATGTGTAAGTCCTTTTCATCATAGTGAATTGTTTTGCCGGTGGTTATGGTATCAACCCGTGGATGTTTCCTCTTCGGAGGTTTTATCACGTAAAAATCACTTGTGTTGATTTTAATGTTTTAGTTTCTTTACTTGGTTTATATTGTATTGCTTATAACACTTGTTTAATTGAACTTATATCATCTTGTTTAAGCAATTCTATTGTGAAGCTCTCTAAGTGTGTATATATCGGTTGTGTGCAAAAGAAGTTCTAGAATTTGGGCATACACCTATTCACACCCCCCCCCCCCCCCCCCCTCTAGGTATATTCTACATTATAAGTGGTTAAGGGAATTTCAATTGGTATCAGAGAGGGTGTCTAAAAGTAATTAGATAGATCCTTTTTATAGTGTTTGTGTTTTGTTTCGTTGTATTTTTGTGTTATGGGTGATTCGATGCCGAAAGGTGCTTCTAGTGATAGACCTCCATTATTGAATAGTGGTAACTACTCATTTTGGAAAATAAGGATGAGAGTTTACATTAGATCCATTAATGAAAAAGCATGGATGTGTGTTGAGTAAGGTTATGAGCTACCTACCAAAAGGATTGAAGATGGCACTATGATTTCGAAACCTAGAGCCGAATGGACGGCCATTGATTTTGATAATGCTAAGTGGCATCATCAGTCGGTGAATGCTATTTTTAGAGATGTAGATAGTACTCAATTTATTTACATCCAAAACCTTGAATCGACAAAGGAAGCATGGGATACCTTGCAAACTACCAACGAGGGTACATTGGCGGTTCGAAGGTCTAGAATACAAATGCTTACTTCTCAATTTGAAAGTCTTGTTATGAATGAGGATGAGAAGTTAGTAGACTTCCAAACTAGACTCTTGAGTATCACCAACCAAAGTCAAACTTTGGGAGAACTATATCCACAAGAGAGAATTAATTGGAAGATCTTGAGATCCTTGCCTAAGAGATTTAATGCTAAGGTGGCTACAATTGAAGAAAGCAAGAATGTCGATCTTATGAGGGTTGATGAGCTTCTTAGATCTCTAACTTATGAGCTTGGGTTCAAGTCAAAGATTGAGGGTAAAGGGATAGCACTCAAGGTAACCAAAGAGAAGAGTGAAGATGAAGTGGCTAGTTTGGTGAGAACTCTCAAGAAATTTCTAAATAACATATGTTCTAAGATAGATGAAGTCAAGAAGAAGATCACTCCAAAAGAAGTGGTAGATTGTAAGGATAAATCTAAGAAGAAGCTAATTCGATGACATGGATGCAACGAGATTGGATTTATCTTTTCCAAATGTGCTAATGGGAAGAAGAGTCTAAGAAAGGCTTAGCAATGGCGGCTACTTGGAGTGATGTGAGTGTGAGTGATGTAGAAGAGGAAGAGGAGTCCTTGGATGAACGAGAATATACTAGCAATTACATTGCTCACCCGGCTATATGTGAAAGAAGATTTGAGGATAGTAGTGAAGACTCATCAAGTAATGAGGAAAGTGAATACTCTTTGAATAGTGAAGATAGTGAAATTGATCGGTCTATTTCTATATATGTTTTAGACCCCTATTTCCTAGTCTTTGTGCTTTGTTCTCGAGTATTTTAGGTTGTTTGATGTGCTTGTTGAGCTGTGCAGGTCTCGTTATTAGAAGTTGTGCAAATATTCAAGTATGGAAGAAAAGATGTCAATGTTGATCAGATATACATTTTCTGCAGTGGACCACCCCCTAGGTATGCATACCTAGCGGTCATATGTCGCGGTCAATGCATGTTGAAGCTTCCAAGATAAAGTCATGAAGGACCGCCCCCTAGGTAGTGCCTACCTAGCGGTCCTATCTAGCATCAAACTCCAGAGATGTTGTTCATGAAGGACCGCGGCCTAGGCATGTCCTGTCTAACGGTCCCAGCTTGCACTAAACTCCAGCAGTGTGTCAATCAGGAGGCCGCCCCCCCAGGCAATGTCCTACATAGCGGTCCTACCTAGCGGTGGTCTCCAGTGATGTTGCAAAAACATGACCGCAGGGTAGGCAAGTTGCCTACCTAGCGGCACGTGCAGCGAGATTTTAAGAAGTCTGTTTCGTTTAGGTCAGCGAATGACGAAGTTTTGAGCCATTATAAATAAGACATCAGAAGGCTTTCAGAGGAGGTTGGAGACTGCGAGATTGAGAACTGTACTACCATCCATCCTTGGAAGACACCGAAAAGCAAGAAGAAGACGAAGGATTCGAAGCAAGATTAGAAGACAACAATGGGTTCTATCTTCTCCTCTTCTATGTTTTTGTTTCCTCCATTGATGTGTAACTAAATCCATACTAGGGATTCAATGTGAACCTCTATGAATACTCTTTGTTAGATTTGACTATGTTTTCGTAATTCAAGTTTCGATCCATTCAATTTGTGATTTCTTCTTGTCTATGCATGGTTAGTGCTAGTCTTGAATTTAGGGTTTTATATGTTAAGGTTGAGATATGTGTGAGGTTCACCATTCTTAGCCAATATTCAATTGAATGAATGAATTTATTGTTGCAGGTTGCACGTTATCTTTGGTTCTCTTGTTCTTGTGCTTAATGGGTTCTCAATCATGGTTTATATTCAAGGTTTGCTATTGACTGTGATTGAGAATACTTGATTGTGTGCTTTGTGGGTTTTAGGTTATAGTTTATATGCAAGGTTTGCTATTGACTCAACTAAGAACACTTGGTGTATGGTTGATGTATTTTCTGTTATAGTTTGTATGCAAGGTTTGCTATTGATTGTAGTAGAAGTACTTAATTTATCCCAGGACCACATAGCACTAATTATACATAATTTAAGAACAAACCCTTAACTTGATTAACATTCTTTGTGAAAGTTAATTCGAAGCATTGAGTAAACGTAGTTGGGGAGCATTGATGACCTAGTCCTCTCACCTCTTGATCTCATTCTCATATTCTTGTTAATTGTTTTCTTAGTTTAATCTAGTTTTAATCTCAAATCAATCAAATCAATCTGAAATCTCTTGGTTACTGTTAATTGCTTAACTTTAATTAGAATTCGTTTTAGTTGATAAATCACTTTTCCTCGTGGGAACGATCCCTACTTGTCGTTGTACTTATCTCACGATTCGTGCACTTGCGAGTTAGGTTTTTATAACACGATTTTACACATCAGAAATCTCCAATCATGAAGAGTTTGAAGTCTCCTCAAATCAAGATTATATAAGCTTCAATGACAAGATCCTTCAACAAAAGAATGAAGAGAACAACAAGTTGAAGTTGATCAATGCCAATTTAGTGGTGATAATTAAAGCTCTTGACAATGAAAAGAGAATGTCCTTGAAAAAGATGAGCAAGCAAAGTGAAGTCATCAAGTAGCATGAAAATACCATTGAAAAGTATTTTTCAAAGGTGGAAGAAAGTGCTCAAGAGCTAGATGATCTAAGAGAAGACTTTACTATGAAGTTGTTTGCCATGGAAGGAGAGAATAAGCAAAAAGAGAACACTTTGACTATCTTGAAGATAAAGGAGTATGAGCTTAAAGATGAAATCAAAGTGTTCAAAGAGTCTATTAATGGCATGAAGATTGGAGCCATTAAGCTTGATGAGGTAATAAAGCTTGGAAAGTATCATGGAGATAAGAGTGGCTTGGGTTTTGTAGAAGAAGTGAAGAAGACTCCTACAACCAAGAACAAGTCAAGAAAGTCCAAGATGAAGATATACTTAACTACTATTCCTTCCAACATCAAAGACAAAGACAAGAAGAGCTATGGAACTTCTCAACCGACTTCTCAACCAAAGCATGCACACCTTAAAGGTAACTTTTCTAAATTCATTCTGGTTTGTCATTATTGTAATGTAGTTGGTCACATTAGGCCTATGTGTTATAAATATATTAGGCAATGCAAACTAGGAAATGTGGAACATGATAAAAATGTGAAAAAGTTACATAATCATTCTCCAAAGCATGAGTTTAAGTCTAGAGCTAGACATAACATCTCTAAGTTTATCCCGGTTTGTCATTTTTGCAATGTTGTAGGGCATATCAAACCTAAATGCTACAAGTATATTAGACAATGCAAACTAGGGAATGAGATACTTGCTAGTGAGGTGAAAAGACTTCCTTTGGTTGTTTTTAAACATGTTAGGGCATTAGAGATTATGCATGATGAACATGTTAATGAAAAGAAATCAACAAGGAAAGTTCGGGTTAAGAAGAATAATGTGCATACTTGTAAAATTGATAAATCTTCTTTGAAAGTTTCTAAACATGACAATAGCTTTGGTGCTTTGAGAAATGTGCATATTGATCATATTCATGTGAAGAAACCTACTATGAAGATTTGGATTAAAAAGAATGACATGCATGTTAATGATAATCATGTTAAGAAAAATGTTGAGAAAAAGTTGGTAAAGAAGAGTGTTATCCATGATCATTTTAAGAGTCTTGATGAAATTTTTGTGCGTGGCAAAAATGATGAGTTTAATATGAGTGATATTTATCTTCTAGATTTCATATTGCCATGCGTAATGATCATAATGTTGTTTGTGTTGGTTCAGCTAAGACCAATATGGTCAAAGGTGAGTGCTCTCATGCTTGATTGAGTAGCACATATGAGATTTTTTTATTTTTATTTTTATTTTTTTGTTTTGTTCTTGTTTGATAAGAGTTCTAAGTTTGATAATTGACTCAGCTATTTGTAATGTGCTAGGTCTAGTATTCAAACTTGGTGTCTCTAATCAATTCATGAACTTAATATTATCATACTCACTATGATAGCCAAAATTTGTTGATTAACTATAAAGAAGTTGAATTTTGAAAACTATTTGGTGAAAATTTTTGTTGAGACTTTTAGAGAAAGTCATTTTCTTGTAATTGTTTGAGTTGAAAGTGTTTAGTCTTTATTCTCTTGGGATGACACACCAACAACTTGTTGTCATGAGGACAAACAAGCCAAGAGAGCTCATAAAAAGAGCGGAGACCTTTCATTGGTGAAAAAGCTTGCTAAGGTATTTCTCTATTCTAAAAGCTTGCTTTTTTATTTCATCTTTTTAACTCTATGTTTGCATGATATCAATTGCACATAGTTATTAGGAATCATTTCATTAGAGAACTTGTTGAACGTTCTATTGTTTCTCTAGAGCAATGCCTACTAAAAAAAATCAACTTGCGGATTTGTTCACTAAGCCCTTGGTCATAAGAGGTTTAAAACTCTTTGAGGATCCATTAACATGATTTGTATTGATTATTGTTTGTGTGATTGTTGAGTGGCTTGATGAGCGAAACTTTATTTAAATATCAATGTCTTGAAGAGCTACTCACTTGAGAAGTAAATGATCTTAAACAAATAACTTTTCTTGTTTTTAGATCATGTTGTTTAAGATCATGCACTTCAGCTTGAAAATCTTATTTTTGAAAAAGTGCACTAATGCTTCTCTTATATGTTTTAGTTTTGAGTATTTGTGGTTGAAAGTATGTAGATTATGAATGCATCTAGAAGCCTATTGCTTAGTACATGATAGATGACCTTTGGTATGTATCCATTTTGCTTCGGCACTACATAGTATTCAACGAGAACCCTCATGGAAAGGGCTACCACCTTGGTTGTGCAGCTGCCCAATGTAGGAAAGGGCTATGCCATTGTGATGAATGAAAGCCGCCATGAGGTGTATATGTTTATGTTAGAAAAATCATAGAAGCATTGAAAAGAATCATTAAAAAAAATCTTTGATTCTAAGCCTGCAAGAAATGAAAAATAAAAGGTTTAATGGTGTATAGTTGAGAATTGTGAAAAGCTCGGGTTGACAAATAGAAACGGGTAAACAAGCCACATGCACACACACACTCACATATTGATATCTATTCTATTTTTAAAGCAAAAATCCGGATGAATATCAGTTTGACCTAAATTGGAAATGCTTTAGTTGGATAGGTGTGGATAGAGTTTGCATGTTGATATCACAATTAATCCTAGTATATATGTGAGAAGCATTCACACACACACACACACACACACACACACACACACACACATTTGGCTTATGTGCTTGATTCATTAGCAATGTGAAAATATTTTTGAGAGATTAATGAAAATCTATGATTCTCTCTTGGACTTTGAAAAGTGATGAAATATTTTCTCTTATTGCTTGATTGTGTGAATGTGTGAGTCCCTTGTGAATATATCTACTTGGTGATCATAATGTGGAGCATATGTTAAGGGGGAGCTTAGTTTATTCAACTTCGCTTTCTATATAATTTGTTTGCTTAATATCTCGTTCTTCATCTCTTGTGTTCTTTATCTATTCCTTGACAAAAAGGGGGAGAAAATGTATACCTTACCATGTTTGATAATATGGGGGAGAAAAATGTATACCTAACAATGTGTGAGTAATGTTCTCTTTGTGCTTAATTGAGACTTTGTCTTAAGAGGGAGAAAAGAATTCTTGCCTTATTGGGTTAAGGATCTTAGGGAGAGCTTTTAATATGAACATTCATTTGCTTGAGATAATGCATTTTGTTTGAGATAAGAGAAGTTGTTATTTATTTTTGGTATATTTGTTTTTGGTAAAATATCTCACCATTCATTTTTTGGAGAAGATCTCTTGTTTGATTTACTATTTTTCTCATAGGTACCTTGATGATCAAAGAGGGATTCTTGAAGACTTGAAGACCTTTTAGTCTATGGATCTCTTTGTAATATGAGGATGAGAGAATGCAATCAACTATGAGTTTATTGGAGTGAATATTGTATGGTGAGGATGAGGTTTTGCCATGAAATAGCCAAATATGGAGATTGTAAGATCCTTGATCTTTGTTGACTTGATTCCATTGCAAATTACTCTTTATTTGTAATGGTTAGTTACTTAGGTGGTTCTTGGTGAAAAGAAGCTTCAAAGGAGAAAAGCAACATCTCATGCAAATATCGTTTTTAAGAGGAAAATCACATACTTGGATGCTAAGGTATCAAGATTCTTCTTCTTCTTGCAAGGCGTAAGCGCACATACACACAATTCATACATGTGTGTCCTTACATCATAGTTCAAACATTTGGTATAACGCATTCACACTCATTTAAGTATGCACATGCATTATTCTCATATAGACAAACATTGTAGAATTGCATGTTTTATGACTAGCGCTTGGATATGGCATGCTTGTGTGACATTATGTTTAGTTGTTTGTGTTTCATGTATTTTGGACTTGAATATGATCTCATATGATTCCTTATTGAGTCCCAGTCATTTCGGTTACTCATTCATTAGGTTTCGAGTCCAAACAATGTAGCTACGCTACTTTGCGTTCTCATTTGTTGAGTTGTCTTCGTTATCGTTTTCCGAGATGAATTCTCAACTTTGTGTCAAAGTTTTGTAGTCATCGTTGTGCATGAGGGAGTCATGATTTTTAATCTAAAGTCGGATTCAAAATTGGAGTTCGGAGGCCTGAATACGGCCGAAGAAAGCGAACGAAGCGCGAGAGGAGCAAACATTGCCAATGGCCAAGCTTAGTGTCCATGTGTGAGCCACGTGTGAGCCACCGTGTGCCACTCGTCTAGCACTGCCCTCTACCCATGTGTGCCACACGTGGTCCCTACGTGGAGCTGACATGGCAGTTGCTGGTTGGTCCATTTTTTCCCTCTCTCTATTCCTTTTAAATATCTCTATTCCCTCCCATTCATTCTAACTTGAAGAAAATTTGAAAAGAAAATTTGTGCAGAATTCTTCATGATTTTAGGTTTCTTATTTTGATGATAACTCTCTCATACGAACTCGAAATCAAGTGATCCAAAAGCTAAAAATGTTGGCCTTGAAGAGAGCTACAAAACCCAAGTATTTTCAGAGTCATTTGAGTTTGTGATGTTTTGTAGCATGCAGATTTCAGTCCGAGTCTCAACTTTTGTATGTGAAACTTCTTCTTCTCACTTTCTCTTTGATCATCTATTTTCATCTTTCTAATTGATAGATGAAATGTGTTAAGAATGATGTTAGTTCATACCCTAGGGTTGTTTGATCAACTATTAAATGAGTTTTAGCTTTGTGATTTCTCTTGAACATATTTTAGCTAAACTTGTTTGAACTTGAAATTGATTCTAGAAATGATATATATGATATGCCTCATGATATTTTCTAGGTTTAATTTCATGATTTAAGAACTAAGATTTTTGAGTGATATATTGAATATTCTAATCTTGTTCTTATTGATTTACATGCTTTGATTTCTAGATACACTTGTGATTGTTTGTTGAAAGCATATTCTAGATTATCTCTAAGCATGTTCATATAGCTTGATTGACCATCTTGCTTTATTTGATTGTGATTGCATCATATTGCTTGTGTGCACTTCACTTAGATCATTGTCTTGTAATAGGTGGGAGTCTCTTGCAAAGTGAGTGAAGTTTTGTATAGAGCAAAGAGTCTTGACTAGGACATGTGGTCCAGATAGTCAAGCAAAAGACTTAACTAGGAGTGTGGTACTCCGGATGGTTAAGCTAGGAGAATTTGACTAGGATCCTTGTGATCTAGATAGCTAAGAACGAAACTTTCTAGAGACTTGATAGTCTTGGATAGAAAATTGCTTCCTCGTGGTGTAGGACACATCTTGGATAAGAAATAGGCTAGGTGATTCACTTGGCCTTGAGGGTAGATTAGGAGTTGATAACTTAGGGTGGATATCATGTGTTGATTTCCTTGAGTGTGTAAGTCATTTTCATCATAGTGAATTACTTTGCTGGTGTGTGGTATCAAACCGTGGATGTTTCCTCTTCGGAGGTTTTACCACGTAAAAATCACTTGTGTTGATTTTATTGTTTTTAGTTTCTTCACTTGCTTTATATTGTATTGCTTATAACACTTGTTTAATTGAACTCATATCATTTTGTTTAAGCAATTCTATTGTGAAGCTCTCTAAGTGTGTATATGTTGGTTGTGTGCAAAAGAAGTTCAAGAATTTGGGCATACACCTATTCACCACCCCACCCCCCCCCCCCCCCCCAAAGGTATATTCTACACTATAAGTGGTTAAGGGAATTTCAAGCTCTCCACCTCCATTTCTACACATCCTCCACCACATTTTGGAGTAGATTGCAAGGAGATAGAAGGGTCTTAGGACCAAATTTGAGCTAGGATTCATGGAGCTCTTGGAGAAGTCCACATCTTTAAGGGTTGTCTCTTTTAAACTCTTTTCTTTGTATTTCTTGTTTTCTAAATGTGTAACCCCACTTGGGAAATATGTGTAAACCTATATTGTGCTCATTTATGTGATGATTGTTTATATATCCATTTGGTTTTGATATGCATGTGTGTGGAGATTGGAAATTGATATGTGTTCATGGATGATTGATGCAGTAAAATCTGTATTCAATTTACTAATAAAGTTAGTTCACTGGGATCGACGATTCTATCGGTCAAAGCCAATTAATCAAACAAGGATTTACTCTAAATACGAAAAACTAAATTGCATAATGCTTTGCTTTGGAAATTTATTTAAATCTAAAATTAACCTAAATTATGAATGCTTGGACTAAAAACTAAAATCAATCAAAGATCACACAATGGAAGATTATATGGAGAGAAATACTAGGGAATCGATACACCTTTCTTAGACACTCAATGCTTACAATCAGTCTCGTTAAACACTTCAATCTAATTTACGGGCTTGTTTTCAAAATAATTCAATTAAGTTCAAAGATCCTTCCCAATACTCGCACACGGTCATGCAACGAATACAGAATAATGATCTAGGGTTCTTCCTATTACTCAAACACGGTCATGTAATGAGTAATTGTCAAAACCCATGTTTTACACAAAACTCTAAGCCAAATTAACATAGCACAGTCATGCATATATCAATTTTCTTGTTTATTAAGCTTGTGATTCAGATTTAAATGGAACGGTCATCCACATCTAAAACCTAATCTCATGGATAAACTAAGCCACAAACTCAAATCACTTGCGGTCACAAAATAATAAGAGCAAATAGAATAGAGCAATTAATTCAATAAACAAAACGAAAACCCAATTGATTAATAAAAGATAAACTAATTGTTCATATAGAGTTATCCAAAATTGGTTACATCAATCCCCTAGTTAAAGGTTTAGTTACATATCAATGGAAAAGATAAAAACATAGAAAAGAAGAAGAGAAAATCCATGTGTGTGGTGGTCGGAGTGATGGGGAATGCCCCCTTCTGTGGCTTGGAACCTCCCTCGGCTGTCCCTTTTCTGGTCTCCTCTTATTGAAAAGAATAAGAAGTATTTGTAGGTAATTTTTCCTTGTGTAACCCCAATTCTTCTTTGGATTAGGAAATCCACCAAGTGGGAAAGTAGAATGAAACAAGGAATGAGAATCCTTTCCTAACTTGAATTTCCTATCTTGATGATTGACTCCTAATTTGAGTTAAGGAAGTTTCCCAAACATGTCTTGATCTTCTAAAGTTATTAGGATTTGATTTGGGAAGTTTTGGAACAGTTCTGGACCAATTCGGAGTTGAAATCCGCCAAAAATATGTAATACCGCTCCTTGGGTTGCTCCCTAGACAAATTGCCTCCATAGCTGCATGTCAAGCGGAGCTCTTCTGCTCTTTTCCGCTGCTTAGGTCGCTGTGTAGGCACTTGTGCACGAACGACGGTCTGGGTAGCGGTCTAAACCGCGGTGGACTTTTCAGCATTGACCTTTGGTTACTAAATCAGTCATAACTTTTCTAGGAATATCGAAATTGCTATCCAAAAAGTGTGTCGGAAACTAGACTTTCGGGGATTTCAATCCATAGGTGGTAGGACACACAATTAAATCAGAGATGAGAGATATAGGCCCCGCAATATGGCTCTTCTGCACTGGCTAAACTACACATTTCCATGGTTTCTTCCCATTTGCTCTTTTTCTCCATCTTTTGATTCCTTTTCTTCCAAAATAAGATTCAACACCACTTTTACGGAAGGAGACCTACACATGCTCAACAAACACATTAAACCACCTAATTCACTTGAGAACATAGCACAAATAATAGGAAATAGGGGCCTAAAACATGTATAGAAATGGACTGATCAAATACCCTCAAACCTATCTTTTGCTAGTCCTTTAGCAAAACAAACTAAAAACAAAAACTAAAAATCTTGTTAGGTTTTTAGTTTGTGTTGGCATATAATCCATATCAAAACGTTGTTCATCTTGTATTGTTTAGTGGTCGTATTAATGATGATTCAAAGCTTCAAATAAAGACTCAACTATAATGCATGCAAGATGGTGGCTTGTTAAGGGGAATTAGCTTCATTGCTCATCAAAGGTATAATTGACCTCATTCCTCTTACTAGGCATAGGCACACACACACAAATCATTCATAAGTGTCCCTGCATTGTTGTGCACCATTTATATAACACATTCACATGTTTTTGTATGCTCATGCATTGAACTCAAATGCTCATACATTTTAGAGTTGCATGTTCTAAGACTATGTCTAGGAAATGACATTCATATGTGATCTTGTGTTTGTATATTTGTGTTTCTTGTGTTTTGGACTTGCACATGATCTTAATTGATTCCTTATTGAGTCCCGGTCATTTCGGTTACTCATTCATTTAGTTTTGAGTCCAAACGATGTAGCTACGCTACTTTTCGTTCTCTTTCGTTGAGTTGTGTTCGTCGTCATTTTCTGAGATAAATTCTCAATCATTTGTCAAAGTTTCATAGTCTTCATTGTGCATGAGGGAGTCATGGTTCGTAATCCTAAAACGGATTAGAAATCGAAGTTCGGATGCCCGAATACGGCTGAAGAACGTGAGAGGTACGCGGGAGAAGCAAGATGGCCGAAGGCCGTGGCCTTGCCACCCCATGTGGAGGCCGTGTGCCTCACGGGCCAACCAGCCCTCTGGTCCCGTGTGGCACACGCACCCCACATGGGGACTGGGCTGATATGGCCTATTTTTATTGGCCAAAAATGCCCTTCTCTCTCCTTCCTTTTAAATGCCTCAATCTCCCTCCATTTGTTTTCAAGAAGAAAAAGTTTGAAATCCCGTCTAGAATTTTCTCTCCAATTTTCTCAACTTCCAAATATGATCGAACCAAAATTGGTATGATTTTGGCCCTCATATCCTTCTCCTTTTGCTTGATTCTTGGGCATTATTCTGTGATTTAATGGTGTAAATTAAGTGTTTTCAGGAATTTATAGAATTCAGGGGGCATTGGAGTAATTTTGGTCATTTGGGGGTAAAAGTGTAAAATATGAGGGAAGTTTGGAGTTTACCGTGATTATAGAAGAATACAGGGGCTGAATTGCAATTTGCCTAGCAAACCAGTCAGAGCGCGCCACGTCAGCGGATGAAACGGTGCGTTTTAGTGAGAAGCAGACCAGATGTGCAGGCCCAAAACGCGTGGCCCAAACGCACGCCAAACGGCCCAAACGCTGACCCTCAACTGCAGCCCATGACACGCCCAAATCAGGCCCAAGTCAGCGCGCCCAATTAGTGTGGCCCAAACGCGCAGCATACCCACACCCCATTGGCCTAATTACACCCCCACACCTTTCTAATTACACCCCCTTTTAGACAAATAGGAGCAGCTGCGTGCACCCCTTGACAGCGCCCAATTGTACCTCATTTCCTTGCTAAATACACCCCATCCTACCTATTCACCTTCTCCTTCCTCTCATGCGTGATCAGCCATGGCCTCCTCCAAACCATCACCAACGTCACCGGAAGTCCCCCTTCCCGTCACCGTCTCCGGCCAAAAACAAGTCCAAATTAACGGCCAACCGACCGGCTCTCCGGTCGGTCCACTTTCGGCCTCCCAAACGGCCAAAATCTGGCCATCCATTCCTCACCCATTTCTCCCCATTTTACCCCTCTTGTCACGCCTACGTCACCCTTTGGGTCGCCATTTGTCGTTCGAGGTCGCCATGGCAACAGGGGATGATTTTCCACACCTGATGAGGTCGCCATTTTGTCCCCTTAGAGGTCGCCATTTATGCAAACCGCGAGCTTCTCTGTGTTCACCTCTGATTGGCCAAATTTGGCTGGAAAATTACACAATGATCCCCTCTATTGGACTAAATGGTAATTTGCCATGGTGAGGGGTGTTTTGGTAATTTGCCACCCGAGACCTAATTTGAAAATCCTATAAATTCATCACATTTTTCCTCTTTTGGACAACTCTTGTCCACCAAGAAACCTCCTTTCTATCATTCCTAATCTCTCCATTTCTCTTCTACCTAAGCTTAAACATCTAGATTACTTCACCTAAATCATTCCTCTCCTTCCATTTTCTCCACCCCTTTCCTTTGTCACTTTCCATATGACTCCACCTATCTAGACATATCCTCAACACCCACTCTTTGCACAAGATTCAAGCAAGGAAGCATCAAGGAAGGATCAAGCTTACAAGAGAGACTCAAGGGTGATTTCTCTCCATTTTACTTCCTTTTCTTGTTTGTAATTATGTGTAATTAAAACCCCTATTTTAGGGGATGATTTGAGAGACTTTTTGGACATGAGTATTTATTAAAGCTTTCAATATTATGTTTGCATGATTTAAGTTTTATTTACTTTTTAATTAGATCTTGCACTTATGTGATTAATTGAGTTATTGACACACTTGTTAATTACAATATGTTGTAGGATTAATTTGTGATAAAATTGATTGAGTTATTGACACACTTGATTGATTAGAGCACATAGTGAATAGGATAGGCTTTTGGAGGGGTGATCAACCTCGATTGCCTAGACCATTTGATTGTCACTAACCGATCCCGCCGTGACCCCCTTTCCTTAATCGGTTAGGCATTGCGGTGGGAAGTTGTTTAGGGTTCGTAGTAACGGTCTAAACAACACATTCGAATGAGATCGGTCCTTGATTGTGTAGATTGTGCATTAAAGAAGCCATGTATGAATTGCTCATTGTCCATTAGCTACTCTATCATTTCCCTAGAATTCCTATTAATTGTTTATTCCATATTTCTTATCTAGATTTGTTGAGCATTCCACTTTATTATTTTTAGTTAGGTTTATTTTGTATGTATGTTTGATGGTTTGACAAACCATACACTCATTCATCATTTATGATTTATTTTATTGTTTATAGATTAGCTAATTAATTCAACATATTACTCTAATTCCCTGTGGAACGAACTCTAAGCTTACCACAATACTCATTTTCAAATCTTAAAATATATTGCGTAAAGATTCATTTTATAACATTCTTTTGGTAATTCGCAATTTGGTAACGACACAAAAAGCGAGTCATCAAAATACCATAACCTTTTCATACGAAGTCGGAGTGATTCAAGTTGGAGATTGTTCGTAATCGAGTACTCTACCTTTTCCAAGTGATCTTGCAGCTGTTTGATTGATTTTCGGAGTGATCTACTCAGAAAACCGAACCAGCTCGTGAAATCAAGGTAGAGTTCATATCTTGGTGATTTCATCTTTTTAAACCTTCAATTTGCTTGGGGTTTCTTCTTCTATATGTATGTGTATGTATGGTGAATTCTATTGAGAAAGATAGCTTCACAATCAATCTAATTGAAAAGTCTAATTAAAGACACATGTGGACTAGATTATTGGATTCTTTGTTTTTCACATGATTGTGAGTTGTATTGTGATTAGATTGACATCTAGGATTATTTGAGACTAGATTGATTCATTTTATGATTAATAATCCTGAAATGTGTCTTTGATCCTTGATTGATGATATCTAGGATTAGAGCCTTTGTATGTGTTTTTAGAGATATTTAGGATTGAATTGTTTTTAACAATATCTCCTATCTCTAAATCTTTGGCTAGAATACTTGTTGAATACATTTTGTGATTCTAGCATTTTTTATGTATGTTTATAACATTTTGAACTTGTGCCTCATGTATATGAATTGTTCAAGAGTTATTTGAGTGAATGAATCTAGGAGTTTTATGTGTTAGTTGATTTCACATGCTTTAGGTTTTCATTCATGTTTTTGCATCTAGATTTCTAATGCTTGTGTTTTCACAACTATTGATCTAGCTGTTCCATGGAATTTATTGATCACATGTTCTATGATGTTTTGATTGTTTGCATCATTTGCATTCACATGATCACACTAGGAAGTCTTTGTAAAAGGCATGAAGTCTTGGTCAGAGTCGGGATGACTCGAATAGCCAAGCAAGAAGTCTTGCCTAGAGTCTTGAGGACTTGGATAGGTAAGCAAGAAGTCTTGTCTAGAGTCGGGATGACTTGGATAGACAAGCAAAAAGTCATGGCTAGAGTCGGGAGGACTTGGATAGTCATGCAAGGGAGGCTTTCTAGAGGCAAGTGTGCCTTGTATAGAGAGTTGGCTTATATGTTGGTAGGCCCGGGTGTTTGGTTAGACATAGAGTCCGATAGAGCGGGATACATGGGATATGTATACACTCTTGAGGAATTTCTAATCTACCAACGATGTTGGTTAGGTATGTTTTCCAATATATGGTGGTTTGCATCATTGAGAGATTTTGTATCTTCCAATAGGGATTGGGTAGACATAGGCTCCACATGGGTTGGTGATCTAGGATTGGTCACTTTGTGGAATTTCTAATTTACTTTCCAATATATATAAGTACCCAATGGTTGTAATTCAACCAGTGGATGTTTCCTCCTTGGAGGTTTTACCACGTTAAAAAATCTCTTGTGTTAATTCTTTCTATCTCTATCTTTTATATTTGTTTTTGTATATGTTGTTATCTTGTGACATATCAATTACTTGTGAAGTATATTGGAACAAGTTATTATAAAGTGTGATTTGTAAATCTATTCTTTTGATCCTATTTGTAAATTCATTTCTTTTGTATATTGTTTAGAATTTTGTATATAGTGATATTTGTATATACTTGTAAAGATTGAACATATATTGATATACAAGTATTCTTGTTAATTGTTTTTATATTTTCTTTATACCTCATACAACTTATTGATACTTAGATAATGTATGAATGATCACATGATAACTTGTCTTAGCATGATTCCGTGTTATTTGTGTTGTATGTAAGGCTACCTTGAGGGACAAACGTAAGTTTGTTCAAGGGATTGAAATTAGGCGAAAAACCTATTCACCCCCCTAGGTACGTCTTAAGCAATTTAACATTATTTGTATACTTTCAAATCTAAAAACAAAAATTAAATCTAAGCTAGGCCACTTTCGTAGGGAACACGATAGCATTGAGCGTTTGCTACAAGCCTTTAAATCTCTAGGTGTCCCTAGTAGGAGAAGTTTTGTCTCCTGAGGGTTTACAGCTATGCTACCCACAAACATAGTTCTGCGAAAAACCAAATAATCAAGATGCAAACTCACATGTACCATTCATGCCAATGCATGCTAGAGCCAATAAGTAAAGACTAAAGTTAAGTCACAAATTTGAATGCATTGCTCAATTTTAGATGGAAAGCCCAAGCTCAAGACATTCTAGCTTTAAAAACACATTCGCCAAATGTCATAGATATAATTCACCTCAACTCTAATTCTCACAAGATATCGCTCATATTTCACATGGAACCTAGGCAAATACACTCATCAAGCATATGCGAAAGAAGTTATGTGCAAGAAATTTCAAATTATAATCGCATATGAATATATCATTGAACGAACGCTTGATTTGTATGCAAAAGATCTCATGAAAAGAATCAAACATTAAGAACAAGATAGATCACATGTTTACCTTACTCTTGAGCTAGCATCCCCAAAAGATCAATTAGGTCTTTTCTTTGGTTGTAACGGGGTCATTGGGTGAAGGCTAAGAAAGAACGGAAAATGATAACAAACAAACCTAGGATCATATCGAGAAATTCTTCGGCAAACTTCATACTCGATCGAATTTCTTCGAATTCTTCATTCCACTTGCATCCAGGCTTCTTGAACAATTTTTGTTCATCCTCCTTCTTGTGTTGACTTTGATTTCTCATCACTTCGTTGTAACGCTCTTTTCCTTTTCTCTTTTATTTGATTCATCATCTCATTCATTTATCTTTTTCTTTTCTTTTTTTCTTTTTAATATAACAACTTTTCAATACATTTCTTCTTGACACCACTTTGGTGTTTGTTCTCTTGCTTTTGCCTTGGTACATGCACATCACGAGTCACCCATTTCGAACTCCCTTCAATCATCTTCATCACTTCCTCTATATGATCCCAAGCTATATGGAATGGCTAAATTATGGCTTATTGGGGTTAAGTTAATATGGATGATGAAAGAAAAAGGCTTATTGTGTTTGGCTTCAAACAGGGCTATGGAGCACACACATAAGGTAGGAAATATTTAAGGTCTTTTAAGTGAGTTCAAGCACACATTGCCTATATCACTTCTAATGGTTCAACCAAATCAAGAGCAAAGTCCACATGTGATATCTTTTTTATGAGAATTGTTCTTTAATGCTCAATGTACAACCTATAGAGATTGAATCTAATGCTAATAACCTATTGAGTGTTCAAAGAGTAGAAACAAAATAATCCCCTCATATCATGTCATTTATGTACTCTTTTTGGCTTAGTGAACTCACAAGGGTAGTCTCCACTATTAATCATGACAATCCAACTAAGCATCCTATCCACTATCACATCAAGAGCATGTCATAAGTTTTGAAAAATGCAATGCAATACTCTAAGTGGCAGGAAGTTAATTTAAACTCAGTGAATAAAGCATATATTACGGCTCTTAAAGTACACAAAAGAAGCATCTCAATATGGAGGACAAAAATTCAAAAACTGGTGACTTTCGAAATTGACTTACGTATGTTCTTTAATGTATATCTCTCAAATAACTCAATAAAAGTTAACCAAATTTTAACACAAGCTAATAGACATGAAAATACATACTTTTCATTGAGAAAATAGTTCAAAATTCGCATTGGAAAAGTAAGAAAACAGACGACGAAAATAGTGCACGCACTGTTTCACAACAGGGCATTGCCCATGATCTTTGGTCGAAGAAACATTCATAACTTTTGAACCACCACCCAAAATTTTGTATTCTTTATACCGTTGGATTCGTATTGAAAAAAAAAAAAAGAACACAACATGGACGGAAAAATTTATTTCCTCACCAATCAATACAGTTTTAACAAAACATTTGCCTCAAAATTTCAAAACAGGGGTCACTTTTTCGCAGATTTGACAAAGAATGGAACAAATCAAACAAACATGAATTCACACCCCCAAACCTAATCTAAACATTGTCCTCAATGTTTGTATGGCATTAAAAGCTTGGACAATGAGTAAAGAAAGATCATGGCATGTATGAACTCAACACACAAAAAACTAGAAAACTAAAAACAAAAACAAAATCAAATTACCTAGGTGGGTTGCCTCCCACTAAGTGCTTAATTTAACGTCTCGGCAAGACGGGTGCAAGGACGACTCAACCAAACTCCAATGTCTCGAATTTGCGCCTATATGTGATTAGGTCTTGGAAAAAAATTTCACGCACCGGTATGTTCCTACACACAATAAGCAAAGGCAAGTAAATGTTCATTATAAAGTGCGATGAAATAAGTTCAGAAAACCACTTATTCCACTTGCTTTTGTGTAGGCGGCTTAGAAAAATAATGGGAGGGACATAAGGCTTGAGTTCCTTGTATATGAGCGGTTCCTCAAAAGGTACATCTTCTGCCTCCTTTGCTTTTTCTTCCGTCTCCTCCTTTTCTTCTTCTTGACATGCAACACTAGACAAATCATTAGAAAGTTCATTAGACAACTCTTTATTACTTTGTTGCAATTCTTGAGTCATTTGATGGATGGTTTGAGTGAAATTGTTCAAAGCCTCTTCAAGTGGTTGGAAGGACGAGCTTAGCTGCTTAAAGTTATTGACTTCTTTGTTTCTCCATGAGAAATTTGCTGCACTGTATGAATCCATCCCATGGTGCTCTTGTAGATATTTTGAGTAATTTGCTTCAGTGGTACAACTATCTATCTCATGACCCAACTCAGCACAAAACCCGCAAAACATGAATCTTTCTTGTTTTTTTCTTGGAACTATTAAAGACAATCTCTTAATGTGACACTGTAGAATATCTGATTGCAAAAAGAGTTCTTGAATATCTTCTTCTTCCTCATCATATGTGGATTGCTCGAAGAAATACATTGTACATGAAAAGAAAGAAAAGAAAAATAAAAAGAAAACAAAATCTAAAAAGAAAAAACTAATAACTAATGACATACACTACCGAACTAAACTAACTAGATTCAACTAATAGAATCTATAGCAATCCCCGGCAGCGGCGCCAAAATTGATGCAGTAAAATATGTATTCAATTTACTAAGAAAGTTTGTTCACTAAGATCGACGATTCTATCGGTCAAAGCCAATTAATCAAGCAAGGATTTACTCTAAATGCGAAAAACTAAATTTCATAATGCTTTGCTTTGAAAATTTGTTTAAATCTAAAATTAACCTAAATTATGAATGCTTGGACTAAAAACTAAAATCAATCAAAGATCACACAAGGGAAGATTATATGGAGAGAAATACTAGGGAATCGATGCACCTTTCTTAGACACTCAATGCTCACAATCAGTCTCGTTAAACACTTCAATGTAGTTTACGGGCTTGTTTTCAAGATAATTCAATTAATTTCGAAGATCTTTCCCAATACTTGCACACGGTCATGCAACGAATACAGAATAATGATCTAGGGTTCTTCATATTACTCACACACGGTCATGTAATGAGTAATTGTCAAAACCCATATTTTACACAAAACTCTAATCCAAATTAACATAGCACAGTCATGCATATATCAATTTTCTTGTTTATTAAGCTTGTGATTCAGATTTAAATGGAACGGTCATCCACATCTAAAACCTAATCTCATGGATAAACTAAGCCACAAACTCAAATCACTTGCGGTCACAAAATAATAAGAGCAAATAGAATAGAGCAATTAATTCAATAAACAAAACGAAAACCCAATTGATTAATAAAAGATAAACTAATTGTTCACATAGAGTTATCCAAAATTGGTTACATCAATCCTCTAGTTAAAGGTTTAGTTACATATCAATGGAAAAGATAAAAACATAGAAGAGAAGAAGAGAAAACCCATGTGTGTGGTGGTCGGAGTGATGGGGGATGGCCCCCTTCTGTGGCTTGGAACCTCCCTCGGCTGTCCCTTTTCTGGTTTCCTCTCATTGAAAAGAATAAGAAGTATTTATAGGTAATTTTTCCTTGTGTAATCTCAATTCTTCTTTGGATTAGGAAATCCACCAAGTGGGAAAGTAGAATGAAACAAGGAATGAGAATCCTTTCCTAACTTGGATTTCCTATCTTGATGATTGACTCCTAATTTGAGTTGAGGAAGTTTCCCAAACATGTCTTGATCTTCTAAAGTTATTAGGATTTGATTTGGGAAGTTTTGGAACAGTTCTAGACCAATTCAGAGTTGAAATCCGCCAAAAATACGTAATACCGCTCCTTGGGTCGCTCCCTAGACAAATTGCCTCTGTAGCTGCATGTCAAGCGGAGCTCTTCTGCTCTTTTCCACTGCTTAGGTCACTGCGTAGGCACTCGTGCATGAACATCTGTCTGGGCAGCGGTGGACTTTTCAGCACTGACCTTCGGTTACTAAATCAGTCATAACCTCTTTTAAGAATATCGGAATTGCGATCCAAAAAATGCATCGAAAACTAGAATTATGAGGCTTTCAATCCATAGGTGGTAGTACACACAATTCAGTCAGAGCTGAGAGATATGGGCCCTGCAATATGGCTATTCTACACTGGCTAAACTACACATTTCCATGGCTTCTTCCCATTTGCTCTTTTTCTCCATCTTTTGATTCCTTTTCTTCCAAAATAAGATTCAACACCATTTTTACGGAAGGAGACCTACACATGCTCAACAAACACATTAAAACCACCTAATTCACTCGAGAACATAGCACAAATAATAGGAAATAGGGGCCTAAAACATGTATAGAAATGGACTGATCACTAAATGTGTAACCCTACTTGGGAAATATGTGTAAACCTATATTGTGCTCATTTATATGATGATTGTTTATAAATCTATTTGGTTTTGATATGCATGTTTGAGGAGATTAGAAATTGATATGTGTTCATGGATGAGATTTGGAGTAGATTAACTTAAATGTAGGAGAAGTTGTAATCAAATATCCTATTTGTGTGTGTATGTTGATGGAAGGTCGAAATACCTTGTTTAGATATGTTTGAGTGTATGTGGGTTAGGATTGTACCTCCATGGAAGACCTTCCGGGTATAGTCTTGACCACTTAGCTCCAAAAGAATGGATGAAACTTGTTTTATGCATGGTCGTGCTATAATAGGTTTTGGCTCAATGTTCCGATGCTTAATATGTCTTTGGCCTTAAGACACATGCTCTTCCATGTCCTTTGGGGAGCTAGAATAGATTTTGGTTTCCTTAATCAACGAATGATTCGTAATAATAGATGATTTGGTTTCGGAACTCCTTAATCGTGAGAACAAGCCCATAACTTGAATTGGATGAACTTAATTATTTAACAATCCACTAGGTGTGCATTTATGTATGGTGATCATAATTACCTTGTATGACCACAATCCTACATCTCTCCAAGCCACCATTTTTATTATTTGTTTCTTTAAACACCATGCTCACCCTTCCATATTCTCTTTGTTTTTATTTGCATTCTTTTCTTTTTATTTCATTTCTACACACACCACACCGCAATATGTGTACACCTCACACAAACCATTCTTACCTCATCCGAGTTCTATTTACATGCTTTCAATAAACACTAGAACTCGAAACGGTAGACGAATGACACCTCTTTGTGGACGATACCCTCGTTTACCGATTTACTAGTCTTTTGCTAATTAGAGCACATTGCGTAAGAACTTTTAAATGTAAATAATCTTTTGATAATCACAATTTGGCAACAACACAAAAAGTGAGCTATCACAAGTCCATACTTTTTGAGTCAAAATATGTAGATCTAATGGTCCACATTCTTCGTTCTGATATATTTTATATCAGGATGAATCAACAGAAAAAATATATATATATATATATACATAGGGGCAGGATCCATGGCCCCATTTTTTTTTACATAATTTTTGACACAACTTCTTGGCCATTGGATCTTGCATCTTTTAATGGATATGATTTATTCTCTTTTTCTTTCCTTATTTAAAACTGATATTATCTCTCACCTAATTAATACTTTATCTCTCCAAAATATTATTAATTTATTTAATTCTCTCACCTTATTTAATTTTTTGTTCTTAATTTATTTTTAATTTATTTTTCTTTTCTTTTCTTTTTTTCTTTACACGTTTTTTTTTTTTTTTTACTTTACTTGAAATCAGAATATTATAAGACTTTCACTCTTCAATCTTTAAAATCTTTCATTTTTCTGTCTTTATTTTCTTTCTCTTTCATTGGATTAGCTTCAACTGGGTTTTACCATATTCAAAAATGTCAAAAAATTTGGAATTGGAAGACTTATCAACAGATGCTCATGGTTTATCTAAGGTATTTTTTTCGATTCTTCAAATTTTTATATTTATTTAGTTATTTTTGTTTTCTTGTATCTTCTTGTTTTTTGGTTAATAATGATAAATAAAAGATTGAATGAACAAAATTTTTAGTTTTTTAGGAATTGTTTATATTAGGCTGTTACAATCTTGTTAAAATTTTCTTTACAATCTTTTTATTTTACAAATATCAGTATAAATGAAGTCAAGTATGATGTTTTTGTTCAACTTTGCAAATATATTAAGAAGACCAATACAATTGTACAACTTTGCAAAAGTAATGAAATACGAAATGATAAAAGAGGAAAAAAAATTAAAAAGAAAGAAAATAAAAGAGGAGAGTGATTACATATATATATATATATATATGTAAAGAATAGTAAATTGAGAAATAAGAATAGTAAAAAAAAGAGAGAGAGAAAGAAACAAAAAAAGGATTTTAAAGACTGAAAAGTGAGAGTGAAAGTTACACTGCTGATGTTCTGGTACAAGGTAAAGTAAAAAAAGAAAAAAAAACATGTAAAGGAAAAATAAAGGAAAAGAAAAATAAATTAAAGACAAAAAATTTAATAAGGTGAGAGAATTCAAGAAAATCATAATATTTTGGGGAGATAAAATATTAATTAGGTGCGAGACAATATCTGTAATAAATAAGGAAAGAAAAAGAGAATAAATCCTATCCATTAAAAGAAGCAAGATCCAATGGCCAAGAAGTTGTGTCAAACTTTTGACACAACTTCTTGACCATTGGATCTTGCTTCTTTTAATGAATATGATTTATTCTCATTTTCTTTACTTATTTATTACATATATTGTCTCTTACCTAATTAATACTTTATCTCTCCAAAATCAAGAAAAATGATATATAGTGATAAAAAAAATATATGTCACAATAAGTGAAAAATTTGTCACAATATCAATACTATGACAAAAAGAATGTCAATAAAATTAGTCACTTATACCTCCGTCACTAAAAGTATTTGTGACACTTATAGTGTCATTGTCACTATGATTAGTGACAATTATTTGTAATTGTCACAAACCATGATTTTTAGTGATAAATTGTTAATAGACCCTAATAAGTGATGAAACAAAAAAAATATGTCACTATCTACAAGTAAGTGACTATTAACCGTTTGAAGATTTTGTCACTGTACGCATTTTTCGTGACAATTTATTGTTTAAAAATTTTGTCACTATTCACAAACTCAGTGACAATTAATCATCTGAAAAATGTGTCACTGTAGACAAATTTAGTGACAATAATTCATTTGATGACTTTGTCACTATACACATTTTTAGTGATAATTTATTGTTAATAATTGTGTCACTATTCACAAACTCAAGGACAATTAATTATCTGAAAATTTTGTCACTATACGCATAGTTAGTGACAATTTAAGAATGCATTTTTTCATACAAGATAGAAGAGTTTGAAGAAAAGTGGAAGAGATTGGTTATTGAAAATAGATTAGAAAATAATGAGTGGCTTGATCATTTGTATGAGATACGAGCTTCATGGGTATCTGCTAATAATCGTAGTATATTTTTTGCAGGAATGAACACAACTAGACGTAGTGAGGGTATTAATTCATTTTTTTGATGCTTTTGTTACATCAAAAACAAACCTTAAAGAGTTTGTTGTCAAATATGAGCAAGCATTGAAAAGAATTATGGGAAGAGAAAGTGATGAAGATTTTGAGTCGGAACATAAATACCGTATCGTCAATGATGGAGAATTTCTATTGAAACATGCAGCACCATTGTAAATTAGAAAAGTCTTTAATAAATTCAAGGATGAATGGAATGAAGTCAATAGATACAAAGTTGAAGAAAGAGAGTGTGATGATGAATATCACACATACTTAGTAAAAACAAAGTTTGGTGAACCTGAAGAGTTTATTGTGAAGTTAAACTTGCAAAATTACAAAGGTATGTGTGAAAGCCAAAATTTTGATTTCGTTGGAATACTTTATAGACATGTTTTGAAAGTGTTTGTTCAACCCGATATTGATACAATACTAGAACACTTTGTTCTTCCAAGATGGAAACAAGAAGCAAATAAGTTTAGGATCATTGATTCAGAGGATTTGGTGAAAAATGATAACAACGAAGAATCTAAGGCACTGAGACTTTGCCATATGTGTCACCAAGCAACTAAGTTGGCCTGTACAGCAACATCTTCAAAGGAAAAATACATCATCTACGTGGAAGCTTTAAACGAATTATCAAGAAAGTTTTCAGAAGTTTATGAGCATCCAATAGATAGGTTACAAATGAAAGATGATTTATGTGATAAAGTCCATTCTTCTCAATCTTTGCTTATGGATCCTATGTTGGAAAATTCCAACATGTGGGGCCACACATGTAAATATCAAATGTATTGTGCTATCTTTGGTTAAGCCTAAATTAAAGTGATTTAATTAAGATTTAAAGTTTTAAGGCTTAAGGGTGTAATTGTTATAGAATTAATGTGTAGATACCAGAGTGCTATATCTAATTTAATTAGAAATAGCAAACCTTATATTATATATTAGGGTTATGGTCCCCAAATTACAAGATGTTTTTTTCACTTGTCTGCATCCCCATCACAGAACAAGAGAGAAACATTTAGGTTACAAAAGGTCATGATAATTTGAAAGATGACAACCCGTTCACCAACCTCCAACAATGGATTCAGGTACGCTTCCGCTTTCTATTATCTCCATCTTCTCTTGATTTGACATGGGTTAATAATATGTGTTTAGGGTTTGATTAATCATGATATTAGAAACATGTTTAGGTTGAAATTCAGATTAATTATGTGTCTATGCATGTTGATTATGTATTAATCGAATTTATTACATCCTAATGTCTCGCAAACGAAAGGTAGGAAATTAAAAAGATGTTAAACAATTCTAAAAGAATAAAAAGTGGTATTGGGTTGTCCTTAAATAAGAAAAAAAAGCAGTGTAAATTATGCGAGAAGTATGGGCATGACAAGCGAAATTGCCCTTTAAATCCAAAAAGAAGAAAGCTTGAATCAGCTAGCCAAGGTATGATTTGTTTATTTATTTTTTAATCATATCATCGTACATGAATCTATATTTACTCGAGTTAACTATTTTTATTTTTTTTTACTGAATTCGAGGGAACACAAGAGTTCGATCAAGATATGGAAAGTTGTGATGAAGATTAATGTAAGTTTTAATTGTAATTTTTCTTGATTATTTGTTTTCTTATGTTTATTCATAATCAAATTATTTGCCTTTCTCATAGGACAACAGATATAGGCAAAGTAGATCCAGCATGTCGAATAATAGTTTGCAGTATGTTGAAAGGTTATTGAAGATTATCAGAGCATCCAAATTGGCAATTTGATTGCTAGCGAAAAGTGTTTTGGTTTTTGTTATGATTTGGTTTACAGTATAACCACATAATATTTTATTTTTTTTGACAAAAGAATAACCATGTAATCTTTTGAATTAGTGTTTTTTTATTTTTTTATTTTTTTATTTTTTTTATTTTTTTTATTTATGAACTATTCAACATGCTTTATTTTATAAAATTTAGTAATGAATAACTTTTTAGATTTTATTGATTTGAGATGGGCAAATCATAGGACAACAAAGATGGGCAAAGTACATTCAGCATGCCTAACATGTTTTATTGATTTTATAGATCAAATCATGTATTCATTGGTAGTTTTTCATTGATTTACTTATTGCGCATATATTTTATTGTACAAATATCAGTATAAATGAAGTCATGTATGATGTTTTATGTTCAAAGTTGCAAATATATTAACAAGATCATTACAATTGTACAACTTTGCACAAGTACAACTCATAAGCTAATGAAATAAGAAATGATAAAAGAGGAAAAGAAAAGAAAAATTAAAAAGAAAGAAAATAAAAGAGGAGAGTGATTACATGTATAAATTTTTTTATTTTAGATTAAGTAAATTGAGAAATAAGAATAGTTTAAAAAAAAGGGGGGGGGGATGGATTTTAAAGACTGAAAAATGAGAGTGATATGTTCTGGTTTCATGTAAAGTAAAAAATGATAAAATAATAATTATTGGAAAGATAAAGTATTAATTAGGTGAGAGACAATGTTTGTAATAAATAAGGAAAGAAAAAAAGAATAAATCATATCAACTAAAAGAAGCAAGATCCAATGGTCAAGAAATTGTGTAAAAAAATGGGGCCATAGATTTTGCCCCATATATATATATATATATATATATTCTATTGTCAGTTCATCATGACAATAAATATATCAGGACGAAGAATGTGGACCACTGGATTTACATACTTTGACTCAAAGTGTATGCACTTGTCAAAACTTCTCCATAATCTATTGTTCACATTCTTCGTACTGATATATTTATTGTCAGAACAAACTGACAATAAAAAGACTGATATTATGATATAATTTGAGCAATATGTTCAAAGAAAAATAATAATAATAATTTGAGTGATGGGGTCCCTACACAAACATTGAAAATTTTATCGTAAAAATTGAAAATCTAGTCATAGAACACTATCGATTAATATTCTGAAACTAAGGGTGCGTTTAGCACGGAGATGGGACAAGACACGACTGGACGAGACAGGTTGTTCTATATTGTGTTTAGAAGGTCTGAGACAGAACTGTTAACTGTACTATTATACGATTGGTATGGCTAGGACATGACGGGACAAAATGTTCAAATGACCAGAGTGCCCTTCTTATCCTGTCCAATGTTTGTTACTACATAATAGTGACATATGGGATAGGACAAGTCAGTATTTATTTGATTTTATTAATTAAATATTTTTATATCTCATATTTAACAAAAATAATAATATTGTAATTGAAAAATATTTTTAATTAATAAATTTTTGATAAAAATGTTAGTTTTTTTTTTTTTTCAAATAATAATAATTATTATTATTATAATACCCTACAAGTTAGATGTCTACCAATATCAACAAATTTTTTTTTAATTTGATCAAGTTTGGAGGATCAAATTTCATTTTGGAGGTGTCAAAGAAAGAAATCAATAAATAATATTATAGTCCATTCCCTCAAAAAAATTTATAAAATTATTATTAAATTTTACATGCTCGTAATTGTGCATAATGGAAAAGACAAATAAATTTTAAATACATGTAATCACTATAACTCATAATCATGACCTGCAAAATATAAAAGATGAGCAAATGTATATTAAAGTATGCAACTGTATAGTTATATTACTTTTTCTCTTTCCAACACCTCCCATTCCAAAATATATATATGCTGTTTGATTTTTCTACAAAAACAAACACACAAAAGTGTGAAACAATCCTCAAAAAACATATCGTTGCCTTTGACCTTTTGAATATGTTAAGCAGTTGGGGACCTAACTCCATTAATGTAGTAAAGATCCTTGAGAATTCTTATCTGCTCAGGTGTCAGAATCCACCGTGCACTTCTACTACTATCCTCGTTTGCCTCTTGGTGCTGATGAGCTTCCATGTGATGATGATATTCAAGACAAAGAAGAAGAAGAAGAAGAAGAGTTGCAAATTCTCAACCCATTCCATGTTTAAATGCTCTGGCATTGTTATCATCCAATCCCCCTTGGTCCCATTTTCTACTGCCAACCATATGTCAAAATGCGAAGATGAGCAAGTGTAGCAAATCTTTTGAATCCCAAAGCCGAGAGACTCAAAATGAGAAGCCATTATAGAGAAGAGGTTGTTTTGTTGTAAATAAAGCATTTTGAATTAAAACGAATAAATCTAAGGTAAAAAATTAACTGAACAAAAAGTTAGAACCAAATACAAAATTTGAAAACTAAGTGACACATTTTATCAAACATGTAGCAAACATCACTTCACAATCTTGAAAAATTAAGCTAATTACAGATTTCATAACCAAAAGCATGACTCTTGAATCTTGATTCTCAACCAATGAAGTAAGTTGCCGCTAATTAATTGCACAAATTAATAAAAACACAACAAGGAAAACCTAAACTGCTACCAAAATCAATAATTTCAAGATGGTAGACAGAAGAAAAAAAAAACTGAGAATTGCAAAGAGACAAGTCTATTACTTGAAAACAATGGCAGCATAAAATACTGAACTAAATATGAAAAGTTGGAAACACATTAAACACACAAAAGATTTTCCCAACACAAAAAAGCTTCATGGTTTGCAAGCTTTGACAAGTTAATTGCAATGATTGATTAAATATACAGTGAAGAATTTATAAAATATTGTATTAAACTAATTATGAATTCAATATAATTTAGACAGATATAAGTATATAACATCCACATGTAGATAATAAAATCGATCTGGCCCAAAATAAGTCCTAGGATTTTGTTTTGAATCCATCAAAGTTGAGAATTGCAGTACTGTTGTTTCTCAATCCTCTTCGTTTTTCTTGTGCGGAAGTTGAGAATTTTTAATCACAAAGTTAACTCTATTTTAATTTGTCAGCAACACAAGCAAGAACAAACACAAGCACGAAATCATATATTTGTTTCACAAACTCTAAACAATCATGTCACAATCTCTTATTTGTATCTAAACAGTGAAACAAAGTTCTAAAATCAATCTAAAATCTCTTCGAAGTTCTAAAATCTAAATCTAAAACCTCTTTAAAATCTAAGGTGGCGTTTGGTTAAATGACGGAATGGTAATCGGAATGGGAATGGGAATGGAATGGAAAGCTGATTTCTTTGTTTGGTTAGGACTTTAGAATTAGCATCTGAATCAGTATTATTTTGTTTGGTTAACAACTGAATGGAATGGAATTAACTGTATTTTGACCAAAATACCCCTAATTATAAAACATTCATAATAACTTGATATATTATGGATAATAATAATAATAATAATACATAAAAGTATATATAATATTATATATATATATATTTTATATATTATCCCTCTGCTTAATCCTTACAACATTTTCAAGAGAAAAAAGTCTATGGTCACTCGCATGACCCGTCTTGTGTCACACAGACCTCTTCCAGTAAAAGAATACATTCAGTCCACAGGTCTTGACAACTATCTCATTCCATCTTCCCCAGCAGAGAAATATGTTGATCTTGAGATTGGTCAACCCATGATCAATCAATGGATCGATGAAGGCTACTCTCACCTCCATATCGGTGCAGTCCGCCTCATCCTCACTCTACACGGTCGGAAAGGTATCCTAGTAACTGCAAAGGTAGATTTGCTCAACACAATCTATAAGAATTATGAGCAGGCAGTCATTGGCACTTGCTTATCCACTCTTCATGCTGGTAGCATTTCTCTGACCTACTACCCAAATTTCAACATTCCTCTCAGAGATCCAAACCTCCATACTTGTTTAAAGGTCCAGATCCAGATCACTGGTGCTGACATGCAACCAGACTCTTTCATGGCCACCCTTCACCATCAGATCGCCTACCGCCTTCAAGATCATGCCCTTGATCTCCCCATCCCTGGTCATACTGGTGACACTCTCTTTATCAAAGCAAAAAGAGAGAATGACATCCCTACAATAATCCAAATTCCAAAACAACTCTCAAGAGACAAACTTCTGGAAATCATGCATTTGGAATGGATATCCAACTATGAAAAAGCTTTTCAGAACACCACTCCGGTTATTGCATCCGAGTCATCCCACAAGAGACAACCAGATAGCTCCATCTTGACAACCTTCAAACCTGTCACTGATGCTTCTACCAGCACTTCTCCAACAGCTCCTCCCATCTTCCAAGCCCTCATGATCAAACCAGTCACCACTGAATAGGACATCCCCATACACAGCTTTCAAGCTAATGGAACTCTTATTTTCACAGATAAAATCAACGGACACTTCATATGGGATGTTGATCCCAATATGTGTGATCCTGACTGTGATTGCAGAGAATGCCTTCGAGCCTTCTCCATACCTTGCAAACCAGCCATCAAACCACAAAAACTTGACAGATCATCTAGACCTTGGATAGGTCTCCACCCCATCAAAAATAAACCTTTACCCATCTATGACCGAGCACTACAGATCTTACGATCTGAAGGCCTCCTACCCAATCCTGAACGACAAACCCCAGTTCAGACCCCTGTGCCACAACAGATCCCTTGCTTCATAGCTTCCAAGTATGATAAGGACTTCCCACCTCTAAAACCCAGATCTCTCCCAGATCAGAATCTTTTCTCCAACCCCTACATCCAACCTATTGAAGTCCAACCAGATGGAACTACAAAGAAACCATCTCAAGTAGAACAAGTCCTCAACTGGCACACACAGAATGCAGAAGCTCAAAACAAAGTTCTTTTCTCCATTGACCAAAAGATTGATAAAGTAAACAGCCGTGTCAAAACACAAGACCAGCGTCTCCTATCTATGGATAAAGTCTTCCGAGACATGTACACTGATCTTCAGACACACATTGCCAAACTTGATGCTGAGTTACACAGGTATATCAACCAAGGTTACAACAGTCCAGAATTCAACCGAAAAGAGAGAGAAATCAGAAAACTCAAAGAGCAGCTCGACCAAATGAACAGAGATAAATTGCATTCCACTACTATCTCTTCATACCACAAACCCTACACTCGATCCCTCTTTTCTACATCACCACCATATTCTCATACTCCACCAGATGATGCTCAATTCTTCAAATCTACTGGAGAGTTATTCAGAAAATATCCTCCACTAGCATCTCAACCTACCCAGTCTAGACAAGAACCCAAACCAACATCTTCCAAAAAAGACAAACAACCTTTATCCGACCCATATGACCCTGTACTATTCACTTCCATACATCATCATTTCCACTCAGATGAAGATTCTGATGTTCATTCCTTTCAGTCCACCTAGTATTCTGATGACACAGACACTCCCTTTGATCTCACAGATCCTACAAAAGACTTCCATCAAACTCTCATGGCTTTCAGAACTGATCCACAGCCTTCCACTCATACATATGAATCTCCTGACGAATCTTTAAATATTCTGTACGTTGAAGAACCTACGGATAACCCTCCTCCTGGTCAACCTCTCCTAGCCAGACCTACCAATGGTCTCTGGTTTACACTTGATGATACTTCTCCAGACACATGGAGAAAGAAAATTTCAGAGTTGAGCGCTTGGCTTGATCTCCAGTTATCAAAGCCAGAAAATGACCTTGAATCAGCTCTCCGTGAATTCGTATCACGATTTACTGGTTCCTTAAGGGACTGGTACCAAGCTCTTGGTGAATATAGACAACTTTAGTTTGTTCGGGCTGAATCTGCATCCCATGCCATGAGACTCATTTTCAGAGAATTTCTTGGTGATCCTACCCATTTCTACACACAGACAAAGCAAGAATTTTTCGAAATGAAATGCTGTTCTCTGAAGAAAAAAGACATCCAATTTCACTACTCCGGGATGTCAGGAAGATACCATGTACTTAGCAGTATCAATGATCCCAGCCTTAAACATGTCTATATCAATTCCCTCCCCTCCAAGCTTCAAAATGAACTTAAAAAAAAAATAGAATCTTCAAGCAGAGCAATCCCAGACATTACTCTTGGTGAAATTCACATGTTCACCCTCAGCTCTCTTGAAAAGCTCTATGCAACTCAAAAGGTTTTTTCAAAAATGATCAGAGAGGGAAAGAAATATGAATCTCAGTGCAAACAGCCGTCCTTCCAGATCAAATGCAAATCCACAGACCAATGCACCTGCAAAACAAAAAAGAAACATCATTTCAAATCTTCCAACCGAAGATTCAAAAACAAGAACTTTAATAAGTTCAAATCTTTCCACAGGAAAACCAGAAGAGGAAGAAACAAATCCACAAAATGTTTCATTTGTGGACAATTAGGGCATTATGCAAAACGATGTCCGAACAAGAAAATCAAATCTGCCAAACTTGTTCAACAGATTGCCCAACTTGCAAATTCCATTCCTTCTGATGCTGATGTTGAATCTGTCTTCTCCGAATAAGATGAAGTCACTGAGGAAACAGTTTTCGTTATATAGGACACTGATGCTCCAGACTTTGATCCTGACACTGGACACTACCATTCCTCCGATACTAAAGACACCCCTGATGTCTTCCAAGCTCAAGCAACTAAGCCACATTCCCCTATTGGGCCTGCTGGACCACAAGCTAACATCCAGATTCTTGAAACCAAATACTCCAAGCCCATCAATGTCATTGCTTATTTTGATACTGGTGCACACCACCATGATGAATCCCAAAGTCCTTCCAGCCCATGCCTGGACACCACATATCCAACACTTCAGAGCTGCAGCTGGCCAGATTTTTACCACTAATTTGATATCAAAACACAAAATTGGTATCAAGTTATTCCCATCTTTTACCTATTGGGCTCGAGTCATTGGCACGCAATTACCAGACAAAGATATCCTCATCGGATGGGATGTTTACAGCAAATGTGAAGCCCTCCGAATTCTCCCCAATGGAATCAGATACAAGAGAGATTTTAAACCCTTCACCCTCCTCCCAAAGATCTTCCCTTTATCTGAACTTCATCCAACCTTCCAGGATATCCAAAAGAAACTATTACGATTCTGTGCTGACAGCCACTCTACTTTCAACCATCTTTTTCCCTTATGGAAGAACCCTGACTTCTTCATACATCTTCCTTTCAAACTTAATGAAGATGTCAACCCTACCAAAGCCACTCATTCCGGGATGTCTCCCTCTGATCTACACCTGGCACAAGCAGAATGCACTGATTTGCTACAACAAGGCCTCATTGAGCCTACTTCTTCTCCATG
>CATOZR010000073.1:0-93091 GCA_954870605.1 Acer campestre
AATATGGGAGAACTTCATAGGTAGCCAAAAAATTAGTGAGTTTATTGTTTTTATCCAAAATTATTATTTTTAGAGAGTTTCTTTTAACAATCCAATTTTTTCTTTTTACACTTCTTTTCTAAAAACACTCCATTCTCAAAATTTAAATTTTATAAAATTCTAAAGACACTTCATTTTGTTACAAGAGTATCCTTTTTATATTTTTTGAAGTAAATTATTAAAAAAAGAAATTATCTCTCCTAAATCATTAGATTAATTATTACATATTAAATACTCTCTCCTAAATTTTTAATTACCATATTAAACTCTCTCTCCTCCAATAAATATTTCTAATTTTCTATCTTCATTATTTCTCAAGTAAGACTAACAGTTAAGAAAAAAAAAAAACTTACTAATAAACTTGATTTTTAGGAACCATATTTATGTATATATTTAAAAAAAAAAAAATCGAAATATGAAAATGTTTTTTGTTACTCTTGTAGGTATGTGCTTGCCTAGAGAACTTTAATTATTTCATTAGTCTTAGAAATTATGAGTTTAATCGAATCTAATTGAAACAATTCAAGCTTTCATATATCTTTTTTTTTTTTTTTTTTTTTTTTTTTTTGTTAAAAACTAAATTTTTAATATATATATATTGCTGTTAGTAAAAAAGTAAAATATTAGTAAGTTTTTTTTGCCTTAACTATTAATCAGAGATTGATAGAGAAAGTAAGGAAATAATGATATATATATATATATATTTTTTAATGGAGAGAGGTTAATCAGGAAAGAGTGTTTAATATGGTAATAACAGATTTAAGGAAGAGAGTTTAATGCGTAATATTTAATCTAATGATCTATGAGAGAGAATTTTTTTTTTTTAATAATTTAATTAGTTTGGAGTGTCTTTAAATTTTTTTGTCTTGTTTAGTAATTTTAGTTTAGGTTAAAATTGTCATTAATAAAAAAATTCAATTTGGAGTGTGAATAGATAATTTGTGGATTGTAAGAAGAAGCTCTCTTATTTTTATTGTTTTTGTCAAAATATCCACTTTTTGGATAAGATTGCCCTTCTTTATAATTTTTTTTTTCCTCTTTCTCTCTCTCCTTTTCTCACGCCACCTACTTCTTCTTCTTTCTCTCCTTCTTCTCTCTCTCTCCTCCTCTCTCCTCTGTCTTCTCACTCTCTCTCCTCCTTCTCCTTCTTCTTCTTCTTCTTCTCTTTCTCTTTCTCCTTTTTTTTTTCGAGATTTTTCCCAAACCCAAATTTTTTTAAAAAAAATCAGTTTTTTTTTATTATTATTTTGAAATTTTCCAGATTTTTTTTTTAATTTCAGTTTTGTTTTTTTGAAATTTTTTTCAGATTTTTTAAAAAAGGTTTGGATTTGAGTTTGGGTTATGATTGTGCTTAAAACAATTTAGATTTGTGGTTGTGGTTGTTTTTATGAATGGTAAGAGTTGTGTTTGTGTTTGAGTTTTGTTTAAAAAAAAAAATAGATTTTTCGGATTTGATCTTTTTCAAAAAAAAAATTCAGATTTTATTTTGTTTAAACACACCAGGTCACGAATTAAACACATCAGGCAAACGAATTAAACACACCAGACAAAATGAATTAAACACACCAGGGCAAAACGAATTAAACACACTAGACCACCAATTATACACACCAGACAAAACTCATTAAACACACCAGGACAAAAGCAATTAAACACACCAGGGCAAAACGAATTAAACACACCAGACAAAACGAATTAAACACATTAGGGCAAAAACAATTAAACACACCAGTACAAAACGAATTAAACACACCAGGTCACGAATTAAACACACCAGACAAAATGAATTAAACACACCAGGGCAAAAACAATTAAACACACCAGGGTAAAATGAATTAAACACATTAGACAAAACTCATTAAACACACCAGGCCTGGTGTGTTTAATTGTCTTTGTCATGGTGTGTTTAATTGAATTGCATTGGTGTGTTTAATTGATTTGTCCTGGTGTGTTTAATTGATTTATATCTGGTGTGTTTAATGGGGTTACGCTGGTGTGTTTAATTATTTTTTCCCTAGTGTGTTTAATTGAGTTGCATTGATATGTTTAATTGATTTGTCCTGGTGTGTTTAATTGATTTATATCTGGTGTGTTTAATGGGGTTGCCTTGGTGTGTTTAATTGATTTATACTTGATGTGTTCAATTAGTCCGGTGTGTTTAATTGATTTATATCTGGTGTGTTTAATTAGTCAGCCTTGGTGTGTTTAATTGGGTGCTCTGGTGTGTTTAATTGGTTTACATCTGGTGTGTTTAATTGGTCAATTAAACACACCAGTAACACAATTAAACACACCAATCTGGAAAAAAAAAATTAAAATCACAACTGAAAATTTTTTAACCTGAAATTTCTGGAAATTTTTTTGAACAAAACAATATCTGAAATTTGTTTAAACAAACAATACTCAAAGTTAACCACAACCACAACCACAACCACCGTTAAAATCACAACTAACACTCAAATCCAAACATTTTTAAAATATGGAAATTTTTTCAACCAAAAAAAAAACTGATTTTTTTTTTTTTTTAGATCTAGAAATTTGTCAAAAAAAAAAAAAACTGATTTTTTTAAAAAAAATCGGGGTTTGGGTCGCCCGATCTAGACCAGATCGTGGTCAAATCGAAAATCGGAAAACCCATCATGCAAAAACTCATCGAAAATCTGGAAATTTTTCAACAAAAAAAAAAAACTGATTTTTTTTTTTTTAAATCTGGAAAAAATGAGAAAGATAAAGAGAAGAGAGGATAGAAAGAGAAGAAGAAGAAGGAGAGAAGGAGTGGCTGAGAAAAGGAGAGAAAGATTGAAGAAGAAGGCGTGGGAGAGAAAGAAGAAGAAGAAGAACGTGTGAGAGAGAAAAGGAGAGAGAGAAAGGAAAAAAAAAAGAGAGATTCTGGTGAAAATGAGAGAGAAAGGAGAGAGAAGGGGTTTTGAAAAAAAAAATAAGGGCAATTTTGTTTTCACAGTCACATTGTTGACAAAAATAGTAAAAATGATAATGTTGGACAAAAAATAGTAAAACCTCATAATTTTTGACTAAAAACCCCTATTTTCTCATGAAATATATTTATAGTGGGAGAGGATTAGGTCACAAACAAGAACAATTTGTTGAGCTGGAAGGGCCGAGGCGAGACCCAGGGCGAGATTGGAAAGTCGCCTCAGTCTCTGGAAGTTGATGGTATGAATATCAGGGGTTGTGGCGACATGTGAAGCGAGATGATGATGTCGCCTGGGATGTCGCTTCGGTCCCTAGAGATGTAACATTTATCAAGGCAGTGGCCCAGGCGAGATTGGAGCGAGTTACTGATGTCGCCTGGGATGTTGTTTTGCTCACTAGAGAAATTTCATGGCTTCAAGCGAGATGATGACTTCGCCTAGAAAATTGCTTGACTCTTTGGGAATTGAGGAAGCTAAAGCCAGGATCTAGGTGAGATACTAATGTTGCCCGACTCTCTGGAAATTCTTCAACTTTGACTCTTTTTCTCCTATTCCGTGTCCGAAACTTCCTTTTTATCATTAAGCACCAGCCTTAGGGGTCGTTTGTTTTTTCCACTTAAAACTTAATGGGTCTGAATCATAATTATTAAGTTGTTTTGTTTGTTTTTTTAAGTGGTCAAACAACTTAAAAATACCAAAAAACAACTTAAAATTAAAAGTAAAAAATCATGACTTTTCACTTAATTGTAAATCATTGAATTGCATTAAATGTAATTTAAAATCTTTTCTTCCGATACTATCCTCCATATATAACATATCTCAAATTTCATTATAATTATATATTGTATGCAAAGTTAAGAGAGATTCTCTTGTTTTGGCGGGTAAATCCCTAATTATGCAAATAACCCAAAAATTAAATAAACAAAAAAATTCCTAACATTTTCCCGCTATCTTATGTTTTTTACTGACACTTGGCCCTCGAAAGAAAGAACAAAAATTACAACCTTTTCTTTTCTTTTTTCTTTTTTATTTTTAAATCGTCAAAATGCTTTGTTTTTTAGTACTCACGTGCTTTTCTGAGACAGAGAAAAGTGACAAAACCCATTTTCTGTATGGGTTTGTTACTTTGTTGATAGCGCATCTCCCACCTATCTCTAACTCTATCTCTAAAATAGAGATCTAAAATAGAATATTCCTTCCGGATTTCATCTTTAAATTTTTTTTACTCCCATCATACTCTCTATCCTTATCTTTATCTCTATCCATATTTCTATTTACATATTCAAATAACTTATATTTTCATTATTATTTTTTTACTTTCTTTAATAAATTATTGTTCAACTAAATTTTAACAAATATTATTTGTAATAACATTTGTAATTATTTTTTTAACTTTTTTTTAAAAAATATAATGTTTTATTAGAAAATGAATTTATAATAACTAATTTTTAGGTTCTAAAATATTTTTCAACTAATTTTCTCAACCTACTCATTTCTTTTCTAACATTTTTCAACTAATGTTTTCTCAAAAGACAACCTCACACTCTATCCAAATCCAATTTCAAGTCCATATCAGTATGGGCATTTGTGTAACGGACACCTCTAAAAAAAGGACACACAAGCTCTTCAATTCAACAAAACAGAGTCAAACCAAAACTATCCAAAATTATCAAGACAGAAATTTACAAGTACAAAAGCAAATAGCATCTTTTCCATGTAACTGATGTAAGTACACAATTTTTTTGTTGAAGAGCTATCAACTTTATTAAAGAAACAGAGAACAGAGAAGAGGAAACAAAAATACAACCCACAGCAACAAAACGCCCCTAAGACAACAACACACCCTTGATCTGAAGACCACCTTCACTTTATCCAGATACTTCAAAGCTATCCTCAAACATTTTTTCGGTGTTAGAATTACTGCTGCAAGTCCATGGCCATGGAGGAGACACCCAAACATTTTTTAAGGGTTATTCGTGCTTCTACCCTTCAAGACAAGAAAACAGAATAATACAATTGTTATTATTATATTAGTATAATAATATAATTGTTATAAGTGAACTAGTACATCACAACAAAGAAAACAGAATCCAAACATCATAGTAAGCTACAAAATATAAAATAAAAAATCAATAAATAAATTGATATGTGTTGACAGTTTCCATCACAATTTCGTTTTCTCTCTCTTCTATATGTCTAGTATCTTCCAACGAAATCTGGAAAGAAAAAAACCAATTTCTTGTTCTTCAATGCTCGGTTTTATGGTGCAGGTGGCTGGGTTTTGGGGCTTAAGTTTCGTCAATGGGAGATTATAAGTGTTATGGAGAAAGAGATCATTGTATAACCAAATTTTTGTTTCATCAAATAATCACTGCAAAGAAATCCAAAATAAGGACATTGATCTGCTTTCAAAAGACCAGAAAGTAGTGAATGAATATCAACCAAACTTAACCAGCCTAATGTCAAAGAAACTGATTCGTGTATAAAATACAAAACTTTACTTTTCTAATATTTTCAACAATAATCTCTGCAAAGTAAAGATAAAAAAAAGAAAGAAGTTTTGGAATGTACCAGTTTCTTGTCTTGAAGGGTAGAAGCACGAATAACCCTTAAAAAATGTTTATCAACCAAACGCCCCTAAGACAACAACACATCCTTGATCTGAAGACCACCTCCACTTTATCCAGATACTTCAAAGCTATCCTCAAACATTTTTTCGGTGTTAGAATTGTAGCTACAAGTCCATGGCCATGCAGGAGACACCCAAACATTTTTTAAGGGTTACAAAAATTTGTTTATACAATGATCTCTTTCTCCATAACACTTATAATCTCCCATTGATGAAACTTAAGCTACAAAACCCAGCCACCTGCACCATAAAACTTAAGCTCTAAATTTTTTTTTGTTTTATCAAATAATCTCTGCAAAGAAATCCAAAATAAGGACATTGATCTACTTTCAAAAGACCAGAAAGAAGTGAATGAATATCAACCAAACTTAACCAGCCTAATGTCAAAGAAACTGATTCATGTATAAAATACAAAACTTTACTTTTCTAATATTTTCAACAATCATCTCTGCAAAGTAAAGATATAAAATAAAAAAAAAAAAAGTTTTGGAATGTATCAGTTTCCTGTCTTGAAGGGTAGAAGCACGAATAATCCTCAAAAAAAATGTTTGGGTGTCTCCTCCATGGCCATGGACTTGCAGCTGCAATTCTAACACCAAAAAAATGTTTAAGGATAGCTTTGAAGTATCTGGATAAAGTGGAGGTGGTCTTCAAATCAAGGGTGTGTTGTTGTCTTAGGGGCGTTTTGCTGCTGTGGGTTGTATTTTTGTTTCCTCTTCTCTGTTCTCTGTTTCTTTAATAAAGTTGATAGCTCTTCAACAAAAAAATTGTGTACTTACATCAGTTACATGGAAAAGATGCTATTTGCTTTTGTACTTGTAAATTTCTGTCTTGATAATTTTGGGTAGTTTTGGTTTGACTCTGTTTTGTTGAATTGAAGAGCTTGCGTGTCCATTTTTTAGAGGTGTCCATTACACAAATGCCCGTACTGATATGGACTTGAAATTGGATTTGGATAGAGTGTGAGGTTGTCTTTTGAGAAAACATTAGTTGAAAAATGTTAGAAAATAAATTAGTAGGTTGAGAAAATTAGTTGAAAAATATTTTAGAACCTAAAAATTAGTTATTATAAATTCATGTACTAATAAAACATTATATTTAAAAAAAAAGTTAAAAAAATAATTACAAATGTTATTACAAATAATATTTGTTAAAGTTTAGTTGAACAATAATTTATTAAAGAAAGTAAAAAAATAATAATGAAAATATAAGTTATTTGAATATATAAATAGAAATATGGATAGAGATAAAGATAAGGATAGAGAGTATGATGAAAGTAAAAAAAATTTTTAAGATGAAATTTGAAAGGAATATTCTATTTTAAATCTCTATTTTAGAGATAGAGATAGGTGGGAGATGCTCTATCAACAAAGTAACAAACCTATATAGAAATTGGGTTTTGTCTCTTTTCTCTGTCTTAGAAAAGCACGTGAGTACTAAAAAAAAAAAAAACAAAGCATTTTGACAATTTAAAAATAAAAAATAAAAAATAAAAGAAAAGAAAAGGTTGTAATTTTTGTTCTTTCTTTCGAGGGCCAAGTGTCAGTAAAAAACAAAAGATAGCGGGAAAATGTTAGGAATTTTTTTGTTTATTTAATTTTTGGGTTATTTGCATAATTAGGGATTTACCCGCCAAAACGAGAGAATCTCTCATAACTTTGCATGGTGGACGTGAAAGGATTTTATCAAATCCAATTTTCAGATAGTTTTCAACTTTTTTTTTTTTAAAGAAAAAACAAATAATAATGACATAGGATGTAGTGCCACCTGGCAAAATAGGACCCCCAACTACCCTTTTGACTAGTGCTTTCTTTTTTCGAGTTCCAATAATAACCCACAAGAGGTGAATTGGTGGAGATATATTGGTGGGCCACTGTTGTCAGAAGACATCCAGTTATGTTGTGACACGTGGCAAAGTGGTAGCCCTACAGTAGGCTGTATGTAGATTGTAGTCACCATCGTGTAGAATTACAGGCTGTTGGTGTTGGTAGACTTACATGTATGTAGATCAAGTGGACTACATTGCTCCATCATGAAAAGAATGGTAATCAAAGGTGGTCCCTACCTTGATAAAGAATGGTGATTTGTTTGTTTTTGTACACATACTATAGTACTGTGTTGTCGTCTGAGTAGTAACTTTTTTTTTTTTTTTTTTTATAAATCGGAACGCACTTTTATTTATTTTTATTAAAGGATAAAAAGGAAAACAGAACAACAAACAAAGGAAAAAAACCGGAAAAAGTAAGGTGGTGTTTGGATCTATTTTTAAAAACTGTTTTTTGTTTTTAAAAACAAAAAACAACTAAAATGTTGTTTGATTAAACATTTTACAAAACTGTTTTTGAAAATAAAAAACAACATTTTAAAAGTTAAAGGCTATTTGAAAGGGAAATTTGGTTCGAAAGTGCCATTTTTTTAGTTTGATATTGTAGTATAATATTCTGACCATATGATGAACTCTTCCATATATGTCTTCTTCCTTAGATTGTGTTTATATCTGTCCATGGGACCTCAAAGTATTTCTACAATAGTGACATGTTTTTGTTTTATGATATCATTAAGTGGCACATGCTTTTGTTTTATGAGACCTCAATGAATTAGTGCTGGCAAAACGGGTCGGGCCTTGGCGGGTGGCCTGGCTCGGCCCGTTTCGTTAGCGGGCCCGAGCCGACCCGGCCCGTCAGCTTAACGGGCCAGGCCCAAGCCCGTTAAGCTGGCGGGCCAACACGGGCCTAGGTGGCTAGATCGCGGGCCGGGCCCGGTAAGGCCTGCGGGCCTTAAAAAAATTGTAAAAAACAATTTTGCAGGCCCTAACAGGCCGGCCCATGGGCTAGGCCCACGGGCCAAGCCCACGGGCGGCCTGTTAGGGCCAGCCATAATTCAAAATTTTTTTTTTCAAAATTTGAATTGAGTGGTAGCTTTTGTAATTAACCAGGTGACCATTGGGGGAGGAAAAAAAATATCCAAAAATTTTAAAAATTACACTTTTTAATTTAAAATTCTTTTACAGTTTTTTTGCAATTATACCATAACCTAACATTTTCCTATAAATACCCCCATCACCCTCACCTCATTCTTCACATTTTCTCTACTTCTCTAATCCTTACTCTCTTATTCTCTCTATTCTCTACAATCTCCAACATCTCTCACTCACTCTTTCAACTATTTTGTAATTTAATATATTATTTATATACTATATACTATTATACTAATATACTATACACTATACATTATATATTATATATTTACATACCTCCCACTCATGGATGACTTCTCCAGCATAACCATCGAAGAGAATTCTAGTAGCAACCAGCCGACGAGCTAATGTAATTGTAAATACTTAATTTTTTTTTTTTTCGATTGCACTCTTTTTCCCTTACCAAGTTTTTATCCCATTGGGTTTTTCTTGGTAAGGTTTTTAACGAGGCAATCATGATTTATAATTTATAATTTATACTTTTTACCACAAATTTAATACGAAATTATAAAAATATTATTCATCAAAAAGTAATTAAGTGTTGTATGAAATGACAAATATTATATTTCATATTAAAATTATTACATTAATAATTACACAAAATTATTACAATGTATAAAAAAATAATATTATATAAAAAATGTTTAAAAAAAAATATTGAATCCCGTTGGGCTTGGCCCGTTAAGGCCTTAACGGGCCGGCCCATTAAGGGCCCGTTAAAGGCTTAACGGGCCGGCCCGTTAAGGGCCCGGCCTGTCCCATAACGGGCTTGGGTTATGGGATAGGCCGGGCTCACCCTTTCGCCTAACGGGCCGGCCCAGCCCGGCCAGTTAAGCGAAATGGGCCTAACGGGCCGGGCCGGCCCGTTTTGCCACCACTACAATGAATTGTTGGTAAAAAGAGGAAGAAACCTGGAGGAAAAAAGACCCACAAGTCCAATAAAAATGAACCTGGAACCAAAATTAACGAAGGAGAAGTAGAAATAGAAAGAAAAGAAGAAAACTAAAGGAACATAAGTCAAACACTTGTGTATTATTTTATAAAGAAAAATATAGCATTAGGAGATAAACGAGGAAGAAACTATTAGCAATAGAGTTCCACAAGACAACACCTAGCTGCACTCAATTAGTTACCGTATACAACTAGGACAGTACATTCCCAATTTGTATCAGTTACACATACGCAAGCTTTAATTGCTTTCCTAGTCTACCTGAATGTATTCGTGTATATATATTCTTGACATTCAATGAATAAAAAATAGCATTGTTTTACACACAAATATTCAATACTATTATGGTATCAGAGCAAAGCTAAGAAATAGCTTAGATCCTAAAACCCTAAAATATCTTCTACCCTAAATTTCTTTTTCTTCTTCAAAATCTACACCAGCCGTGAATCATGACTTCCTCTGGCCCTAAATGAAGTGTAGAAGATGTGCTAACCTTTAATAAATTCAAACTAATATCATCACATCGAACTAATTATACTTTCAAGGATATAAAGTTATCTCTGTTTTTTTTTCTTTAATTTCTATGGCAGATCAAAATTTTCTATTGCTCTCAATTGTTGGATAGAATTGTTTGAGTTTTTGCAATTTCCAGGAAATGATCTTTCAATTTCTTTTGGTTGACTTGGAGTCAAGCACTACTCAAATAATGTAAAGCAGATAATACTTACAAGTTACAACTGAAGCGGACATCGCAATCACACTGGAAAATAATGGCAGCTATGAAGAAAATAAATTCGTTGCTAGCTACCAGCATTCAAATGTGACAATAATAATAATACGACTAGTCTTAGAATTCTAAATTCGAAATGCTAAGGTGTAGTTTTTCTTATCTTTGTTTACTTTAATTTATATTTTCAAAAAACAAAAAAATAATAATAAAGAAAACTTGTTGAAGAAGAGATTCAAGGTTGAAAGATAAAAACAATATGATAATTATGTGATGATGATAAAATTTGATACTTGAAATAAAATTAGAGTTTAATTAGGGTTTATCATCTGTTAGGATTTATTATAAGTTTTTTTTTTTTTTTTTTTTTTTTTTTTGAAAGGTAATCTCTTTTTAATAAAGAAATATAGTTGAAGTCTTGAAGATATGAGTATAATTAATGAGTTTATATAGTATTTGGTTTATTTTAATTAAAGTAATTTGTCTTTATTAGTAAATTTCTATTGAGATATTTTTGTAATTAAATTTTTTAATAAAATATGGGTGTACTAATAAGCTTTATGAGTGTCAATATCGGCACTCTTTTTAAAAGAATAATGCTTGGGTACTGACCAGTTAGTACCCAAAATACTGACATCACTAATAGGAGTGTAGCACATGACCCAATTTGTGAGATAAATGTAAAAAGTAAAAGAAAAAAGGTCACGTGCTACACTCCCATTGGTGGGGTCAGTACTCAAACATTATTCTTTTAAAAATGATTTTCTCACTGATTTTGTGCTTATTTTTTTGTATCCTTCATTTATCATATTTACCCAGTTATTTGTATTTAATATTTCAAAAAAGGCTAATTGGTATTGATGCTTCATGAACTATGGTTGAATTTGCACCTTTATCCCCTATACTTTTTTTTTTTTTTGCCATTAAACCCCCTGAACTCTCGTAAATTGGTAATCGCTGAAGGAGATTTAAAATTTTGTTTGGCACCAATATACTAATATAAAATATTTAGGGGGCTGAAATAAATTTTAAAAATATTAAATATATGGTTTTTTTTTTTTGTTTTTGTTTTTTGTTTTGTTTTGTTTTGTTTGGGCCTTGCATCCGCTACAATTCAAATACAAACAAATAACTTTTTTTTTTGAAGGCTAATTGGCACAGATGCCCCATGAGGGGTCAGATTCCTTCAGCGATTGCCGATTTACGAGAGTTTAGAGGGTTTAAAGGAGATACGTCTTGAAGGCGGTTTCAAACTTGGTAAGGGTTTGATGAAATGAAAAATTTGATGGAGGAGAAGTTTGGCTTGTGGTGGCAGGTACGAGTCATGGAGATCCAATCTAGGTTACACAAGATGCTGATTGACCATCAGAAAAAACAAAAAAAGTTTTGAACGCTCGTAGTCTCTGGTGTGGTGTGGGGCTTATCCAGCAGAGCACTCCCAGTTTCTAGTAGTAAGTCTTTCACCAGGTATGTGATGCAAGGACAGAAGGTCTTTCATAGGGTTGGGTGATGTAAGGACATGTTTATCCTTTTGGCAGTTTTCCCCACTGGCCATGGAAGATGATATGTTGCTGCTAGTGGTCCATAATTATGCACAAGACATTGGTTAGAAAGTGATGCAAGGTTTATGGTGGATAAAGATATCGATGGCTGACGAACTCCCTAGAAATCTGACTTGAGGAGTTTCACCACAATTTCAGCATGTTATTTCGACATGGTGCCAGAACAACAAACATAAAAAAAATGTGTGTAGGAAAATCTTAGGATGGTTCGTTCCTAAGTGGTTATACCTTGTGGTGGGGTATGGTGATTCTCAGTGATGAAAATTGTAGCTATAGACAAAGGTCTTGAGAATTCAAGTCAAATGGGAGAATTGTTAGGTTTTAACTTGTATTCCTAAGCAAACCAAATGTGAACCAAACAAGACTCAACTGATGTGGAGCTTCTTGGAGACATGGGATACGTTTGGAAGATGGAATGGTGTTATTTGAGGGAGGTTTGAAGACCAGAAGAACGGACGAAGATCACTTCAGTTTATGGATCGCGGTTTTCTGAGTGATGTAATTTAAGGTGACATGTAACAGTTTAGGAAGCGAGAACGCAACCGTGACCCAAATTGTAGTCAATCATAAAGCATACGTGAAACGGGAAATATTCAGTGGAAAATGAAGTAGTTTATTTTGGGAAGTTCTTGTGCTTGAAGAAAAATGAATACTCTTTACAAGAAGACTTGTCATAAAAGGAAATAGTATTTATATGAAACAAGTAAGTCTTGTACGTTTAGGGGTAGGATTTTCTTTTATCTTAAACTCCTTGTAACTAGTATAAATAGACATAATATCTATGTTATTAGATTTAAGGTTGTGGAGCAAAAAGAACACCATATAACATCAGAGAGAGAGTGGTGAGATTTGGGAAAACCCAAGGGAATATTCGGGGAGAGATCCAAGGGAATATCAGTGGATCAAGTTAGAAATCCGTGAGTGATATTTAGGGGAGACCTAGGGGATATTGTGGGGGTACTCGGTGAGGATCTTGTGAGTGGGGTTTGGGGTTGAGGTGTGAGAGTTAATCATAGAGTATATGGTTGTAACAGTTTATTATATAGTGAAACTTTCTTTGTCGTCCTGACGGTCCGTGGTTTTTTACCCGATTTGGGTTTTCCACGTATATCTTGTGTTGTGATTGTTTATTCTCTCTCATCTATTTTTTTTTGCTTATTGATGTTATTAATTGCTATGAGTTATAGACAAATATTAGGCATGACGTTTTCGCGTCCATCGGTTCATGAATTATCCCAAACATATTCATTTGTCGATAAATTAATAAATTATTTATTTATCGATAAATAAATAACTCCTCTAAAATAATAAGTTTCCTTAGTCCCAAAATTATTATTTTATAGGGATTTTACTATATATGTTACGTTAACATTACATATATGGTCATTTCACATTTCAATCCATCCAATCCACACCTGCTTTGGAGTGTGGACAAAGTATTCATCAAGCACACCAGCAATCTTATATACAGCTTTTCTTGTTTTTTTGTTTTATTTTGTTTTGTTTTTTTTTTAAATATTTTTATTCAATCACTAAACAATGATAAAAATTAAAGTAAAACATACATATATATAGTCAGAATCCATCAAATCAATTATTTGTTCATCCATTTCTTAATTATAAGTGAAAATTATATATATTTCTTTATTGGTGTTAATTGGTTTTGATTTTGTATCTATATTAGGGTTTATAATAAATTGAGTGTTCAACTTATGGGTGTAGGAAGTAAATTTAAATTTCCAATTATATATCCATATATTTTAAGTAATTAAATGTAAGAGTGTTTTAGAAATAAAAAAGTTTCATTAAAACATGGGTGTAGTAAGATATTTTTTGGGTAAGTGGTAATAGAGCCACACTCAAATTAAAGGTCCCATTTTGCTTACCATGGCATAAAAGCTCGTATCATTGTATGTGAAATCTAGCTTGCATCAACGAAAAGTACATCGATTCAATGTTTGAGTTAAAACCATCCAATTCACAGCAAAACCATATCGATCGATTCTTCATTTTTCAAATACTACTAAACTCGCAGATTTCACAGCCCATCAAACTGTGTTCATACTCGTACCAATAAGTTTTGAATTTGACAACAAAGCATGAATTTCATTGCATGACCTTAAAGCATGAACTTTTGATTATATTAATATTAGTTTAGTAATATAATAATAAGTAAAATAACTCATTAGGGATAGTTTAGACATTTCATACTAAAAAGCTAGTCAACAAAAGTTCCATACTAATACAATATTTACCCGTAAACTCGATGGACTTTGTGCAATTTGACCATAAAATATAAGACAAAGAAAAAAAGGTGCAAAAGTTCCGTATGAATACAATATTTAGCTGTAAATTCGAGGGACTTTGTGCAATTTACCCACAGAAAATATAAGACGAAGAAAAAAGATGCAAAAGTTCCATATGAATGCAATATTTAATCGTAAACTAGAGGACTTTGTGCAATTTACCCACATAAAATATAAGACAAAGAAAAAAAAAAAAAAAGATGAAAAACATGGCAACATACAGTCAGCACTCAACAGTAAACAAAAAATCGCAAGGCTACTTCTTCCAGGAAATTGGACCAAAGAAAAAAATACAGTCTTTGATTATTATTATTATTATTATATTTTAATTGTATTGCATGACAGGGCAATATGCTGTCGAATTGGACCAAAGAAAAAAGATGAAAAACGTGGCAATATACAGTCTTTAATTATTATTATTATATTTTAATTATAATGCATAACAGGGCAAATACAGTTTTCAATTATTACAAGTCTGGCTACTAAACGTGAAATGTGTCGTTTTTGTCTTTTGTTTTCAAATAATTAGCAGTAAAATATTAAACAATAAAATAATACGAGGTTGGTTCATAGATGTGTACCCCTCAAGCTCTCACAATTACACAACGACGTTGAGGGTTTGGGTTTAAATAATTAGTAGCAAAATATTAAACAATAAAATAATACGAGGTTGGTTCAGTGATGTGTACCCCTCAAGCTCTCACAATTACACAACGATGTTGAGGGTTTGAGTTTAAATAATTAGCAGTAAAATATTAAACAATAAAATAATATGAGGTTGGTTCAGTGATGTGTACACCTCAAGCTCTCACAATTACACCATGATGTTGTGGGTTTAAATTCTCCTTATCCCCAAAACCCCCTAAATTTATATAATACTTAATATATATATATAGTCTTTCTATATATTGTCAGTTCGTCTTGACAATAAATTTATCAGGACGAAGAATGTGAACCACAAATTATGGAAAAGTTTTGACAAGTGCATACACTTTGAGTTAAAGTATGTAAATCTAGTGGTCCACATTCTTCGTCTTGATATATTTATTGTCAGGACGAATTGATAATAGAATATATATATATATATATAAGTGTGAAATTAAATTCCATTGAATTATATTTATATTTCTTGCAAAGTGTTATAAAAAAAATTGTATTAAATGTTTAATTCATTTAATCAAAAATAAATAAAAATTAGATGTATTCAAAATTATGAATATTAATTTTCATTTTGGATCGTTTTATCAATTATTGAACAGATATTAATGTAATTATTGTTTCACACTGTAATAAGGAAAAATGAATTGATAAATATTTTAGACTATATAAGAAGTGAAAACACTTCTGAAATAGAAAAGATTTAATAGTTTACTCCTCATCTATACCACGAGGTTGTGGGTTCGAGTATCTCCCCTCCCAAAACCCCAAACTAAATTATATTGTAATATTAAAAAAAAAACACTTGAAATTAATAACAAAAAATGTTTTCTTACGTACGTAACAAGGACTAAACGTATTTCCCCAACGTATTATAGTATCAAAACGTTACAAGATTATATTCCAACTGATTAGTATTTGAACACAACGTTTGATTAATATTTGAACACAATAGATACCGCTCATTTACAAAGTTACAACATTGGATTGTATTTGATTAGAATGAGTTGAATTATATTGCATTGGATTGTATTATTCATGCACAATCTTGTGTATGGTGATATTTCATATTAAAGTATATTAAGATAGACACATGTTGGACAATATAAGGTTGGCTAAGTGGTAAGCTTATAAAACCTAAATCCAAAAGGTTGGCAGTTCAAGTCATGACCACTTCCTCCAAATCCGGAAATAACAAATGTTGGATTTGATTTTTGTTTATGAATAGTTTGTTAACTAATAAAACTGATATATTTTTAGAATAAAAAATATGATATTATAAAATATATATTTGTTGTATTTTTTTTAAATATTATATTATAATTAATATTTTATTTAATAAAATATTATTGATTTAAAAAAATAATTATAATCCATGTAATAAATTTCAAGAATATTTGACAATTTTTTTTAAAAATTATTTAACTTAAATAATTTTTATATTTTTACTATTAGAATAACATTTTTTTGTCATTACTTTTTTTGGGGAGGGAGAGGACTCGAACCCATGACTTCTTAGCGTAGGCGTGGGTACCAAGGCCATAAATGTGGTTACCAAAGTTGTGTAAGTGGTTACAAGTCAAATTTTCAAAAAATCATGAAATGGTTACCAAAGCCATAAAGATAGTTACCAAAGCCATGAAAGTGGTTAAAAGTTAAAATTTCAAAATTCGTAAAATAGTTACCAAAGCCATAAAAATGGTCATCGAAGCAGTAAAGGTCGTTACCAAGTGAAAATGGTTACAAGTCAAAATTTAAAATTTTTAAAAATGATTACCAAAGCCGTACAAATGGTTATCGGAGCCATGAAGGTGGTTACCATAGCCATGAAAATGGTTACAAGTTAAAATTTCAAAAATTCTGAAATGGTTACTAAAACCGTAAAAATGGTTACATGAGCCTTGAAGGTTGCTACAAAAGCCGTGAAAATGGTTACAAGTCAAAATTTCAAAATTTCTAAAATGATTATCAAAGCCGTAAAAATGGTTACCGAAGCCGTGAAGGTTGTTAGCAAAGCCGTGAAAATGGTTTCAAGTCACAATTTCAAAAATTATTAAATGGTTACCGAAGCCGTGAAGGTTGTTACCAAAGCTGTGAAAATGGTTACAAGTCAAAATTTTAAAAATTGAAAAATGGTTACTGAAGCCGTGAATGTTGCTACCAAAGCCATGAAAATGGTTACAAGTCACAATTTCAAAAATTGTTAAATGGTTACCGAAGCCGTGAGGGTTGTTACCAAAGCTGTGAAAATGGTTACAAGTCAAAATTCTAAAAATTGAAAAATGGTTACCGAAGCCGTAAAAATGGTTACCAAAGCTGTAAATATGGTTACCAAGGCCGTGAAAGTTGTTACAAGTCAAAATTTCAAAATTTTAAAAATAGTTACCGAGGTTGTAAATATGGATACCAAAGCCGTATGGATGGTTATCAAAACCGTGAAAGTGGTTACAAGTTTAAATGTCAAAAATCATAAAATGGTTACCGAAGCCGTAAAGATGGTTACCAAAGCCATAAAGATAGTTACCAAATCCGTGAAAGAGGTTACAAGTCAAAATTTTAAAAATTGAAAAATGGTTACTGGAGCCGTGAATGTGGTTATCAAAGCCGTAAAAGTGGTTACAAATCTAAATGTCAAAAATCATAAAATGGTTACCGGACCCGTGAATGTGGTTACGAAAGCTGTGAAAATGGTTACTTTCAAATTTTCGAAAATTGAAAAATGGTTACCAAAAACGTAAAAATGGTTACCGGAGCCGTAAAAGTAGTTACCAAATCCATGAAAGTTGTTACAAGGTAAATTTTGAAGAAACTGTTAAATGGTTACCAAATCCGTAAAAGTAGTTACTTGAACTATAAACATAGTTACCGAAACCGTATAAATAGTTACAAGTCAAAATTTCAAAATTATGTGAAAAAATATAATTATTTAATTTAATTTAATTAAATATGATTATTTAATTTTGTAATATAATTTTTTATTATTTAACTTATTTTTTAAGTTTTATTTTAATTTTATAAATTTTATAATTATTTAACTTTTTATTTAGAATTAGGGAGCAGCCAGTTGCAAACCATCTGTTCCATTAAATTATATATTTTTTATCTGCCACTTGGCAGCTAAATATTGAAGGACTGACTACTATTCACCCCTGTGCATGCAGTGATGTTTAGTCCCCTACATAGTTGAGAAAATCTTCGGTGCACCGGATGCATGAGCTGAGTGTTGCACCTGGCTACTCAGATATTGACACCTCGGCATGTATCAGTTAAAATAATAATAATAAATTTGATGGGATGAAAGAGAAAAAAATAAAATAATGATGAAAAAAATATAAAAACCAAACAAAAAAACTGACATATGCCGAGGTGTCACCATCTGAGTGGTCGGGTGCAACACTCAGCTCATGCACCCTGTGCACTGAAGATTTTCTCTAGCTGCCGCCAGCCGATCAGTTAAGATGCGGTGTGAAAGGGTCCACAAAAAAGGTAATATACAGTCTTTTAAGATGCGGTGTGAAAGGGTCCACAAAAAAGTAACTCAAAATTATATAAACAAACCATAATTTTAAGTGGAATGAAGTTTCCAGGCAGCTTAGCATCCACCATGAAACATACCAACTATATAAGTAAAGGTCAATGAAGAATGTAAGAACAGAGCAATATTTGTAAAACATTTACCAGCTACAGCATATCTCAACAGTCACTCTCTGATCATTTTCATTAACATCAATGGCATTGATTTCGAATATTCCTTCATCTTCTTCTTCTTCTAATACTTGTCTATTCAACTTCAAGCACGATGTTTTTATCAGTTTCAGAGGTGAGGACACCCGCTACAATTTCACCAGCCATCTTAACAAAGCTTTACGTGACAAACAAATCCAAACTTACATTGATGACAAACTTAACATAGGTGATGAAATCTCCCCATCTCTTCTCAAAGCAATTGAAGAGTCGCAGATTTCAGTCATCATTTTCTCCAAAGACTATGCATCTTCTAGATGGTGTCTCAAAGAACTTGTGAAGATCCTCGAATGCAAGAAGAGTTATGGGCAACTTGTAATACCTGTTTTCTATCACGTAGTTCCAACCGATGTCAGGAATCAGACTGGAACTTTCGGCAGGGGCGGACCCACGTGGGGACCAGGTGGGGCCCGTGCCCTACCTCAATTTTATTAAAAAAAAAATTGATTCTGTGTATATTATACATATACATATTTAATATAACAGTTAACAATATAATCCTGTCAGTATAGCTGGTAGTGGATCTTGGTTATTTGACTAAGAGTGCATGGTTCGAATCCCATCTCAAGCAATCTTTAATTCTCTTTTACCTTCTAATTTTTTTATGTGCCTTTTTTTAATTCAATTTTATTTTCTAATTTTTTATGACTTATTTATTTTAACATCATTTCCGATTCATTTTCTCTATTCCTTTATTGTCAATTTCGTAACTACTATTAATTTGTGTTTACTTAATTTATATTAATTTATATATTATTATTTTGGATTTTATTATTTTTAATAGTTTTAATTTGACATACTTAGCACGTCCAATCAACAAATCCTAAAATATCATATTTTACTTCATTGGATTAAAATAGTCAATCTATTCCTATGATTCATTTTATCTTATCCTTAGTATTTTTCTTTATTTTATAGTTTTAATTTATTTAGAATCAATAAATCAATAATTTACCAATACTTTGAAGAATAAAAAATTTAAAACATGTCTAGTAATAGTTATTAATAAATTATTTTTATATAAATTTAAATTGAATTTATTATAAATGCAAAACAAAATTTCTTATTATAAAATTAGATGGTAATTTATTCTTTTAATTTTTTTTTTCATTATTTATGTTGTTTTTCTTGTTATTATTTATTTTTAATATTTTTTCTTGTTTTTATTTCTTTTTTAATGTAAGATTATTTAATTCATCTGAGTAAGTATTCTATTTATTTTATTTTATCTAAAAAAACTATTTTACTACGATTTTAATTTTTCAGTATTTTTTCATATAATTGTGATTTTAATTTATTCAAATGCCCTACCTGATTAAAATTCCTGGGTCCGCCACTGACTTTCGGTGATGCATTTACAAAGCATGATCAACAACAGAGTTTGGACCAAGTGCAAAGATGGAAGGATGCTCTCAAGGAAGCAGCCAATCTTTCTGGTTGGCATTCAAGCACCATCAAGTAAGTCGTCACCTTTTCTTAAATATATAGCAGTATTAATTTTCCAGTAAATAATGTTAGAATAAGACAAGAAAATGGAGAACAATTTTTAGGTACTATTTGAATCGTAGGGTATGGCTACATTGTTGGGAGAATAAATCCCAATAACGTTATTGGAATTTTATTACAAGATTCCTTCAATACTTGATTGATATGTGTTACATAAACACTTAAAAAAAATAGAGTAACTTGTTATAACGGGTTGCTAACTAATTTGTATTTTTTTTTTTCAAATAATAATAATAATCTCTAACTGTTTGTCTTACTGGGTAGTTTTTTTAAATTTTAATTTTTTTTTAATAAAACAAGTTAATCTAATTTAAAGAATTATTTAAAACAAAAATTTATAAGGATTATTCGTATCTCAATATAATCTTTTAAATTTTAAATTGATTTATAATTTAGATTTAATTTTATATGATATTTATAACATAATATACCATTTTAATATTTTAAATTATTATTTTTAGATTTCAATTTTTTTTTTAATTCTGTATAATGTTTTTGATGTATTTATTTTGAATTAAATTTTTTATTTTAATTTATTAATGTGATTTATTTTTATAAAATATTTGTAACATTAGAATTAAATTCCAACTTTTAGTATTTTAAATTATTTTTATAAATTTTTAATATAATATAATATTTGTACAATCTAACAAATTTTACATAAAAAGTTGTAATTCAAACACGTCATGTAACAATTTCATGTAGTAAGAAATTTGAGATGACATGTAACAATAATATTGTAGTTTGTAACAACTTTTTTCATAGTATGTAACGTTCTACTCATTTTATATTACTAACAAAACATGAACTATCATGTCATATTTGTATCAATCCGAACATGGCTCGTTAATTTTTTGCTTAACCCAAACAAGACCCCATAAGCTTATCGTGTCACAAGCAGAAACTCAAACATGACCCATTAAATTAACGGGTTACTAGATAAAAGCTGTTTAACCCGTTAATTTATAAGGAATGTTAACTATGATATGTGATAAATCACAATTCAATTAATTCAGTTACCTATTTAAAATTATAAAGTAAGCCTCTTTAATTTAATTACATTATTCAGTCCAACAAATAAATAAATAACAATATTAAAATAATGAGAATGCCTTTTATCTGGATACTTGAATTTTTTTAACTCTTTGATAATTCATTAACTTTGAAGTAACGGGTTTATACAATTTTATTAGTCAATCGGAGAAGAGAAATGGAAGAATTTAAATATTAATATTTGTTAAAGCAATTTTAAATTGTTAGGATTTCTTTAGTCTCTAATTCAAAAAAATAAAATAAAAATTAAGTATTCAAAATTATAATTAAACTAATTTAAGAATTTAAATGCTTAAAATTTAGAATTTTGATCACGAAATTTATATTCCGCTAAAATATTTAAACTTTATTTATTTAATTGGATAAAAAAATTAATAAATATTTTAAATGTAAACACAACCCGTTTACTTGGCAAGTTTAACATGTTGTCCCATTAATGACCGGAACCCAATAAGGTCTAACTCAAACCCGTAAATATTATATCGGGTCAACAATTGCCACCCTACAAAATATTTGTACAATGTAACAAATTTCACATCGAAAGATCTGATTGAGACATTGTAGTAACAATTTCATATTGGTGTGATATGAAGCAATAAAAATATAACTCATAACAAATTTTATCATATCATGTAACGACTCATTTTATACGAGTAACAAAATGTTCATACAATTTAGCAAGTTTCACGTAGAAAGTTGTAATTAAAACATATGTGGTAACAATTTCACGTTAAAACAAATTTAATATGGTGTGTAACGATAAAACTGTATTTTGTAACAACTCTATTGTATCATATAAGAACTCATTTTATATGGGTAACGTAATACTTGTACTATGTAACAAGTTTTGCATAAAAAGTTATAATTAGAACATCTGTGGTAACAATTTCACATTGTACCAGATTTAGCATGGTGTGTAACGATAACACTGTATTTGTAAAAATTCTATTGTATAATGTAACAACACATTTTATATGAATAACAAAATATACGTACTATGTAACGAGTTTTGCATAAAAAATTATAATTAAGATGTTAGTGGTAACAATTTAACATTATAACAAATTTGACGTAAAATGTAACGATAAAACTATACCTTGTAACAACGTTGAAATATCATGTAACAACTCAATTAATATAGGTAACAAAATATATGTACAATGTAACGAGTTTTATGTAAAAAGTTGTAATTAAGATGTTTGTGGTAACAATTTAAAGTTGTAACAAATTTGACATGAACTGTAATGATAAATATGTACCATGTAACAATATTGAAGTATCACATAATAATTTATTTTATATGGGTAACAAAATATTTGTAATATGTAATAAGTTTCACGTACAATTTAACGTTATAATAGTTGTAAAAAAAAAAAAAATTTAACGTTGTAACAAATTTGACGATAATGCTGTATCATGTAATAACTAGACCATGATATGAAAAAAATCATTTTATATATTAATGTGGTAACCTATGCAAAAGGTTGCAAGTAAAGGATTTATTTAAAAAGTTTTAATTTTTCATTTAATTACATCCATTAGCTTTTCGTTTATTCAATCCAATGGCTCTTATAAAGTCCAATAACATTACTGATCCAACAAGGTAGTATGACCCTTGAATCGTATCCTTCAAATGTTATTTGCTATAGACGGCCCGGCCTGGTCTGGCCCGGCTGGTGGCGAATCGGGCCTAAGAGGCCTGGCCCGGCCCGCAGGCCCGGTGGCCACAAGCCGTACAGCAGGCCTGTGGGAATCAAAAAAATTTAAGAAAGTTTTTGTTACAACACGGCCTATGGGAATCAAAAAATTTAAAAAAAGTTTTTGTTAAATTTGTTTTTAGTGGGAATCAAACAGGGTTCTTAAGGAAGAAGTTGTATAACTTAACCATTTCATTACTTCGTTTCCTCTGTTTTGTTTTGTTTGCTTTGTTGGTGGGTAGTGCTGTTGCCCTTCTTGTTGTTTCCTCTGTTTTCTTTGGACTTGCTTTCTGCTGTTGCTGCTCACCCTTTGGGGTTGTTTCTCTCTTGGCTTTTGCCTTTTTAATATTTCTACGTTAAGTTATGCATATTTTAATTTATATATTGTTTAATAAGTTTATTATTATTTTTTTATAAAATTACAATAGATGGGAATCGAACCAGGATTGTTGGGGAAAAACTTATGTGACTTAACCATTTCACTAGAGTTTAATTTGTTTAGTTATGCATATATTAATATAAATTGTTTAATTAGTTTTTATTTTTTATTTTTTTAAAAAATTTATTGGCAAGCCTTACAAGCTGAGCCGAGCCGGGCCGGGCCGGCCGGTAGGCCTCATGTATGAGGCCTGGTTGTGGAGCGGGCCGACGGGGCTTGGTCTGGACCAAGCCCATTTTGCCACAACTTAATGGAGTTTGCTAAAGAGTTCTTTGAAATTATATATATTTGAAATCTCCAACTAATAATAATTCTAATATATTTAATTTCTACTCTCTCTCACTGTGGGGATATAATTTTAAATTATCAAATCCCATTTCTTGCATCAGATCATGACTTACTATCTGTTGTTTTCCATCATACTCCTTAGGGACGAATCTGTACTTATCGAGAATATTGTCGAACATATTTTGAAGAAGTTGAATGATATGTCAGCAAGTGATGCCAAGGGATTAGTGGGAATAGATACAAAGATTGAACAAATTGTATCATTGTTACAGAGAGAGGATGTTCGCAGTGTGGGAATTTGGGGCATCGGAGGAATAGGCAAGACAACTCTTGCCGAAGTTGTGTTCAACAAAATCTCTAGTCAATTTGAAGGTTTTTACTTCAGTTCAAATATTAGGGAACAGTTTGAACGAAATGGTGGATTAAATCACGTGCGACGAGAACTTCTTTCAACATTATTAGAGGATAGAAATTTAAATATAGGTACAACTATTGTAAGACACAATTTCACAAGGAATAGACTTGGTCGTAAGAAGCTTTTAATTGTTTTTGATGATGTGACTGATTTCCGACAAATAGAAACTTTGATTGGAGGTTTTGATTGTCTCGATTCCCAAAGCCGAATCATTATAACAACAAGAGATAGACAAGTGCTTAGAAATTGTGGAGTGAATCAAGTATATAAAGTACAAGACTTGTTTCATCATGAAGCTCTTGAGCTTTTTTGCCGGTATGCCTTTAAACAAAACCATCCCAGCAAAGATTATATGGAGCTATCAAAAAGGGTATGTGAGTATACCAGAGGTGTTCCATTGGCTCTCAAAGTTTTGGGTTCCTTTCTGTGTAATAGGAGAAAACAAGAATGGGCAAGTGCACTAAGTAAACTAGAACGAATTGCTAATGGGGATATCCAAAAAGTGTTGAAAATAAGTTATGATGGATTAGATGATGAGGAGAAGAAGATATTTCTTGATATTGCATGTTTTTTCAATGGGGAGAACAAATATTTTGTAATTTATATCCTAAATGCATGTGGCTTCTCAACAGAGATTGGAATAAGCGTTTTAAGTGATAAGTCTTTGATATCCTTATCAAATGACAATATAATAACAATGCATGATTTACTGCAAGCGATGGCAAGGGAAATTGTTCGACAAGAATGCATAGAGCCCGGCAAACGTAGTCGGCTATGGGATTATGATGATATTTACCATGTTCTGACAAAAAACAAGGTGAGATTCAACTTAATATTAATTGGTATCTATTTCATTTATCCTTGTGGATCGAACAATGTGAAAGGCATCGGTTGGGTGTGATTTATAAAAGAAATTATTCTTTGCTTCGGTTATGCATATTTTAATATTTTTGATTTGTTTTTAATATAATTTTTACTGTTCAAACCGGTAACAAAAAAAAAAAAAAATTCAAATAATATATGGGTGCGGATATTGCTAATCATAAAACTAATTAGTATACCCATTTTTATAAGTACATTCATGTTTAAAATTTAAAAAATAAATATTACAATAAGCACCCATTATAATGCCAATAGTACCCTTATTGAAATGAATATATTCATATTAATACATTTTATTTATAAATCCTCTTTATTTTTAACACACCAAATTAAAATAAAATAAAAAAATCATATAGATATTAAAATATTCTTAACTTTACAAAGCTGAACTTGTAGTGAAATGGCTAATCCACTCAATTTCCTTATCTAGATCCTTGATTCGTTTCCCACCACTGCCAACAATAAAATATTAAACAAAAAATTAAAATTTGTAAACAGGCCTGAGCGTGCCTACCCACGTGCCTCCGTATGGTGGCACGGCCGCTAACATGCTTGGGCTTGGCCGTGAAAGGCCCGGCACTGTTAGAGATTGTGCCTAACGGGTCAGGCCTATTAGGCCCAACCCGTTTTGACACCACTATGTGGTGTGCTTTTTTTTTTTTTTTTTTTTTTGAAATATTACATAAATCCAGGGTTTTATGGGAGAAGGGGGAGTGACTCTAACTCAACCTTGTGGTGTGGATATAACGGGCTTTACCACCATGCCAACCTCATATTGTCTATGTATAATTTGCTGTTGAAGATGTAAATCTTGATAATTCTATATATATTTTAAAAATGTTAATAATTATGGTTTAATTTATTGAAAGTATGAATATTATTCATTAATTAGTGTTTGTTGAAAAATTATTACGAATATTTCTCTTTAATTATTTGTTTTTCCAATGTTTCGTTAACATATGCTTTTTGTATATATTTGATACTAACTTATTTCTTCTTGTATGCATATCAGGGGACTAAAAAGATAGAAGCAATCTCTTTGAATATGTCCTCCTCCAATGCAAGAGATATAAACTTAACTCCTCAGGCTTTCGCAAAGATGGAGCAACTGAGACTCTTGAAATTTTATTTCTATGATGTTTGGCATAATTGCGGCAATAAGGTGCATGCTCCTGAAGGCCTTGAAACTGTTTTCACAGAATTAAAGTATCTCCACTGGCATGGATTTCCATTGAAATCATTGCAGCCAAATTTTCAATCAGAGAATCTTGTCATACTTAAAATGCCTAATAGCAATCTTGAAGAATTATGGAGCGGTTTCCTGGTACATTTGATATTTATATGATTTTTTATTTATTTATTTATTTTTATTTTTGGAATTTGCACCATGAAAGGTGATAATTTGTGCTGAATAATTAATTATAATTATTATTTTACTGGCAGCAACTTGTTAATTTGAAAAGAGTTGACCTTAGGGGGTCGCAACAGCTAATTAGATGCCCAGACTTCTCAGGGACCCCAAATCTAGAGAGTTTGATACTAAATCTCTGTACAAGATTTTCTGAAATTTCATCATCTATTCAACATCTCACTAAGCTAGAGTCTTTGTATCTTATTGGTTGCCAAAGCCTTACTAGTATTCCAGATTGCACTAGTTTGAAATCTCTAAAACAACTTATTCTCTGCTTTTGCTCAAAACTCAAGGGGCTTCCAGAACTCCCAAACAATTTAGAAAGATTAAGTTTTAATAGTTGTAAAAGTTTGGCTGAAATTCCATCGTCTTTTAAATATCTCAATAAGGTGGAGTCTTTGGATCTTAGGAACTGCAAAAGCCTTACAAGTATTCCAGATTTGAGGGGTTGGAAATCTCTAAAATACTTAGGTGGCTGGAGGTGCTGGAAACTTAAGATGCTTCCAGAAGTCCCAAACAATATTGAAAGGTTACATTTAATAGATAACCTAATAGAAGAATTACCCCCATCATTCGAGGATCTCAACAGTCTAAAGTATTTGTATCTCAATAACAGTTCAATGCTTAAGAGTCTTCCAAGCAGCATCTGTAAGTTCAAATCTCTTGAAACACTCTGTCTATTTGATTGCTCAAAAATTGATAAGCTTCCTGACAATATAGGAACTTTAGAATCTCTCAAATCAATTGACGCCGGAGGAACTGCTATAAGAGAAATACCGCCGTCTATCTCATGTTTGAAGAGACTTGATTCCTTAAATTTCTCAGGATGTAAGGGTGAGAATGCAGTAGGTTTGATATTGCCACCTTTATTAGGCTTGGACAATTTGAGGAAACTATATTTAAGTGATTGTGGAATCACAGAATTACCAGACAATCTCGGTTGCCTAACCTCACTAGAAACATTATGTTTGGACAGAAACAATTTTCAAAGTATACCTGGAAGCATCATAAATCTCTCTAAGCTAAGGTTCCTAAACATCAGCAATTGTGAGAGGATTAAAGTTTTACCAATGCTTCGATATTGGACTAGTATATCTGCAGTCAATTGCACGTCATTGGAAGAATTATCTTGTCATTCATTTCATAATAACAGTTTTGACGATGAAGCCGTGGTCGCTAATTTCACCAATTGTTTCAAATTGAATCGAAATTCATTCAACAATTTTTTGGAAGGTACTGTGCTGGAAATGCAAGGTCTAGCAACTTCAATTAAGGAAATATATAACCAGGTCTGTTTCACTCTCTACGTTTTTAATATATATGATGATACTTTTTTTTTTTCTTTTTTCTTCTTTGGAATAATTTGATGGTAAACTAGTTACGTTTTTAATACTCTACTGGATGTTGTAGACTAATTATTTTTCGTAATATAGGTTTATGATGGAAAGTCACCTCCTGCTTCTATATGTTACCCTGAAAATGATATTCCAAAGTGGTTTAGCTTTCAAAGCACAAGATCTTTTATTGATGTGAAACTGCCATCACATTGGTTCAACTATAACTTTCTATGTTTTGCTTTGTCCGTTGTTGTGATGACTTTAGATCCTGACCATCAATGTGATCATCAAGGAGATTATGACGACAAATATTCGAATGTCAATTATGAAGGCGTTGTCAAATCTAAAGATGGGGACCAATGTTGTGATAGAATCAACGTGTTTAGAGGCTCTTATTCTTTGTTTCGGGTGCCTTATTGTGGACCTAGCTACGTTAGGTCAAACCATGTGATCATTGGGTTTGGTTACCGCTTTTTTCGTGAACTTTGTGATGATGATGAGTTCTCTTTTCGATTCTATGTTGAGGATGAGAATAAGTCAAACATAGAACATTTCAAGGTGGTAAAGTGTGGAGTCCATTTGATATTCGGCCTAAATCTTGAAAATCCGGGAGATGAACAGCATCCCAAGAGGTTGAAACATATCGAATAACTTCAAGGAATCAGAAGCCCAACTGATCAAGGTAAATAAATTACTTCCAAGCATATTGGCAGCCTTTATTAATTTTGTAAACTGTCTTAGATTTCATTTTGTTTTGATGGATTTGTTCCCTTTTGGATATCAAAATATTCGACAATTTATTTTGTCTATTTTACAATATAAGTGGATCAGTCGAATCATTGATTGTCAAATGCCTATGTTGATCACTACACTTCTATAAAGAGTTATCATCTAAGTGTGTTCCCTTTAAATAGATATCAAAACTTTGGACCATTAAGTTATGTCTATTTTACAATATAATTGGATTGAAACCTTTACTCGAATCATGGAGTGTCAAATGCTTATTTTTGACCTCTATACTTTTATAAATGTTATCATCAATCTCTTACTGTCTTGCAGATGGTCATATGATGTGATAATACAAATCAACTATCTCACAATGTAGAATAAGAATTTTGGATCATTGTGTAATGTGTAGTATTAATGTATCATTCTCTTGGGGTGACCTATGATTCTTTGTAGTGTGTTGTTTCTTGTCAGCTGGTAGTGGCAGACCTGTGATCCTCCTTTGTTCTCTGTTTTTCGTTGTTGTGGGGGGTCATGTGTGTCTTGTTGTATGGGAGGCTTTTTGTTTCCGTGGGATTGTGGTGGCCCGCTGTTTGGCCTTGTTTGGCTTTTTTAATAATATTCTGCTGCTAAGAAAAAAATGTATCATTCTCTTATAAATGAACGAATAATCAATTTGGTACAGTGTTTTTTTTGAAATGTATAAACTACTATCCAGAAAAAAAATATTGTGAACTTTACATGCTTTGTAAAAATGTTTATGAATTTTTTGAATCAGTGTACATCATTGTCATCTATGATTAGATAATATGAAAGAACCAACGAAAAATTCTCTTAAATGGATTTTGAAACTAAATTGCTTCAATAATTTTCTTGCCTATATTTTTTATGATCGTACAATATGCTAAAATAGAAGACCATGTTTTATGGTCGGACTACGGATATACCGAACAGTAGAGTAAAGGTTATATGGTTTCTGAAAGCTGATTAATCTACGCTATTGCAGTTTTTATATTTATCACCATTAGTAGGCATCTATATATTATATGTTGTCTTCATATTTGATATAAGTTTGTTGTTAAACTACCTGCTTTGTTTGCTTGCTAAATATTAGACTCTCATTAAGCGTATTGTGATCTACAGATACTTAAGGTTTTGTTGATACAATTGGCAGATTTGGCATTGCGTGGAAGCTCTCACTCTTGGTGTCATAGGCCTTTACCATTAGATTTCTTTCATATCACTACTTGTGGTACTATTGTTCAAGGTATAATTTTCTTAAATTCCCATGTAATGTTTACTCTTGCAATATAGATTATTACTTTAGAGATGATTTTACTTGAATAGGAAGAGCAGTCAAGGATCGTTGGGTGAGAGGAGGGGCTCCGATTGCTCTCTTAACCATTTACAAGGCTTGTTGGGCCACCGGATTTTCTGATGCCGATCTTCTAAAAGCATTTGACAAAGCTATAAACTATGGAGTGGATATTATATCAGTGTATGTTGGTAAACGATATATATACCATTTCTCTACTATATTGATTAATGTGGTTCTTTTTATGCCATTTCCAAAGGGATCACTGTATTTATTCACAAGGAAATGATGGTCCTATCTCGCAGATTATTTCAAACATTGCACCCTCGCTCATTACTGTTGGAGCTGCTGCAGTTGACAGGGGCTTCCCACCAGCCATTACACTTGGAAATATTACTCTTTGGGTAAATGAAACAATTAGTGGAGTCAAATCTTGAAATGAATGTAATCACTAAGATTTAAAGCAATTTTTTATCTTTACAGGACTTATCTATTGACACTGTAAAAGAAAACCATGGATTCATTGGACTCACATACTCTGGAGGCATAGTTGCTAACAATGTAGATGGTTCTTCAAGACTGGTCTTCTGCTGCCATAAAATCAGCTCTGGTCACTACTAGTGAGTCAAACTCAATTCTTTGCTTTTCTAGTACTTAATATTCGAGTGGCTGACATGCATTCCATAAACCGTCTATATTTATTTGTTCTGCGTCTGAATCTATAATATATGAGCTTGGCCATTTATAAAAAAGTTGCATAACTGCAGCTTCTCCAATTTGAAACACAAGGAAAGACTTGCCCACCACAGCACCACCAAATCACCAATGTCGAACAGGTCTGCTTCCTTGCCAAGCAAGGCAAACATCAGCACAGAAGAATATATTCAATTGCTCTGCTCCATGTGTCATTTTCCTAGAAAACAACCACCGCCATGGACTCAACCTCAACCTACCATTTATCACAATCCCAAATCTCAGGAAGCTGTAGTGAAAGCTCCATATATATGGCATGAAAATGAGAGTTGGGAAACTCACCAGAGTCATTTCAATTCCTTCGACGAAGACATTAGCTTCTTCTCAACCAAAGATATGCAAGGAGATTACATATTCAGGATCCTAACATGAACCGATAGTAAACATTTTGTTTAGAGTCCCATAGTCATGTGTTGTAAAATTTGAATCATATTCTTTGTAACTTCATGAAGCAAATTGGTTTTTGTTATAACAGGTCAAATAATTAATTGTCCAGAACCTAGCTTCACATACTTGATAGAAAAAATAAAAATAATGTTTCAAGAAAATAAAGAGATGCTGAAAGTAACATGTCATTGTACAGCATTACGTGGTTATAGTATAATCAATTTCTAAGCTTTGCCTCTCAAATTGTATATAAAGAGCAGGTTTGAAAGACAAAACCATGAAGTAGAGTATCCTGAAACAGAGACACTTCTATCAACTTCAAACTGGTTGGTCCAATTAGTCATATGTTAAATGATAAGCAACAAATTAAAGAAAGTAGAATATTTAACAACAAATTAGGAAATATTTTTTCTTGAAAATCTTACTTCAATCATTTGGTTGAGGAATCTGGTAGTGTTATGATCACGTTTTAAAAAAAAATATATAGTTTGTTTTAGATTTAATTTTGAATAAATTGTTATCAGAATTGATTTTTATCCTATATAATATCTACTGTTATTATTTGAATTTCCTATACTTCTCCTATAAATAGGACATGCTAGTACATGAATTAATTTTATATCAACGTGCTCGTATCAGGTGGTTCTGTTTTTCTTGAATGTTTATAACAAAATAGATTAGTGAATTTTCATATATGGAAATCCAATCCAATGGATTTTATATTTTAGGATCCAATCCGATCCATTCATGTCCTCAAATCCTGTCCAATAGTTCATATTAGATTGGATTGGTTCCTGCACACCCTTAATCATCCATTTGTTCTTAATCAAATGGTTGAAAAGAAGAATAGATGACAACCCTTGGATTTAAACCAAATAAATATAATGGATGAAAGTTGAAGTCAAGCATTTTAAGTCACATTTTTAAATTGATTTAGTCTAACCCTTCTTTTAATTATCCATTAATTTTTATTTTAATTGTGTTTTGCGGCTGTTGCGTTTGCGTTGCTGTCGTGGTGCTGCTTCTTTGTTTTCTTCTGTTGTTGTCAGTGTCTTTGCTGGGTTGGGTTAAGGGTTTTTTTGGTTCTGTGTTGTGCGCCCTGTTTGGTGGCGTCTTCTTGCTGGTGGCTTGTGCCAGCGTCCCCTGTTCTGCTCTTTGTTGTGCCTTGGCTTTTGCCTTTAATACAATAACCTTTTCAAAAAAAAAAAAAAAAGATTAATTAGTCTAGTATCAACATAGTTAGTTTGGTAAATAAAAAAAAAAAAAAAAAGAAAAAAGAAATCAACCTCACCAACATTGAGACAAGGCAAGAAAAAGTTTTCTACTTAGGCAACAAATTAAATAAATGAAATTTCTTAAACTCACTCTCTCCCATCACAAAACAAAACAAAAGAAGAAAAACACTAATTCTAGCTAGCAATTTTCTTTTAGAAAACAAAACAATTGGGGGATTTGGCATTACGTGGAAGCTTTCACTCTTGGTCTCATAGACCTTTATCATTAGATTTCCTGATTTTGAATAAATGTTAAAAGATTGATGTAAAAGTAACTGGGACAAAGATAATACATTACTTGATTTTAGCGATAATTCAAATTGTACCTCTTTTTTTTGAAAATGCAATTTTATTGATATAAACCACATTGGCAGAGCCATGTCCAAAAGTAAACAAGAACCTGACAAGCTTCAACAAACCACCACCATATCGAAAAGAATACAAAGCCACAAGACAGGGCAGTGGACACAGTCCAGGAAAACACTAAACCATCCAATTACAGGGGAAACATGAATTTGATAGTAATTTCTTTTATTAAATCACCCAATTCTCACAGTCAAATAAAGAGTTAAGCTAAACAGAGTTAAGCTAAACAGAGTATTCGAACTCTCTACTCTAATTTATGTGAATTACATATGAACCACGAAACATTTTATATTATATATGCGCTTCACTTGTCATATTCGTGCAATTTACCATGTTCATAAATTGAGTTTATATTTATGTGAATTTATGTTTGAGGAGTGCTAGATACACTCTTTCAATCCACTCTCTCAACCCACTCTCTGTTCATATGCTGACATGTGGATATCATTAATTTTTTCACATTAAATTTATAGCTTTTAATAAATAGCCGAATTTTTTATTTTATTTACAATGCAAATCAACAACTTATTTCCTAGATTACCCTTCTTCTTTAACTTTGACATATTGTCATTTAATATCAATTTTTATTTTATATTTTTTTATATTTTAAATATATGTATTACTCATATATCTATTTCTTTTTTACCAAATTTACTTAAACATTTCTTTTTATATCACTGGCTAATTTGATGGTTGTTGTATAAAATAAATAAATAGTAAAACAAATTAGAGTTAAATAATTTAAAAATATATTATAAAAAATTCATAAGACAAGATTAGTAAAACTTAATGTCTATATCTAAATTAAAAATAAAGAAAAAAATCTGATGTTAAGTAGATACTTACATATTTTTTATCTTTTAATTTAAAATTGATTTGCTTTAATTTGACTTAATTTGTCTGTCAATCTAACCAATTCATTTGTTTTTTTTTTAATCACATAGAGAGAGGAAATTTTTTTTTTCTTTCATTAGCTAAATCTTGAAAGTGTATTAGAAAAAAAAAAAATACACACATACGGTGTCAATCTAACCAATACATGTGTATTTTTTTTTTATATACACATGTAAACTGATATTAAATGGCAATGTTAAAGTTAAAGGAGAAGGGCAATCTAGGAAATAAGTTGCTGATTTGTATTGTAAATAAAATGAAAAATATGGCCATTTATAAATACTACAAATTTAATGTGAAAAAGTTAATATTGTACATGTGTCATCATATGAACAGAGAGTGGGTTGAGAGAGTGCATCTAACACTCCTCTTTATGTTTTGGTATGTTAGCAGGGCCGGTCCTGATTTTCTTATGGCCCGGAGCGAAAATCTGAAATGGGGCCCCTTGTTTCTATTCATTATTTATAGTTATATATATATATATATATCACCTTTGTTGAAATTTAATGGTATTTATTGAGTTTTGAATTAATTTTTTCCATGGATGATATAAAGAATAAAAAAAATTGAAATTTTTCGAGTACAAAAACTATTTTTTTTCTGACTTTTTTGAAGACATAAATTTAAAGAATAACGAAATATCGGGAAACAATAATTCTTGAATCCGAAAATTCTCAAAATTTTACTTGGTGTATATTTTAATTTTCTTATAACATATGCAAGAGAACGGGCACGGACCCTACACTAGTGAGTGGTGCTGACAGTAAGACTTGAAGATCGAGATTCAAGAGAGAGTATAACGAGCCAACGAGGATGTGGTATGTAGAAATTACAGAATAAGAAAATGGAGAGAAATAAGGATATAAAAATGAGATTATGAGAATATGCAGTGTTAAGTCGGAAAAAGAGAGGGAAAAATTAAAAATATGAAAGTTTGAAACCCTAAATTGTTTGTTTGGTGCACATGTGGGCTTTGACCCAATTTTTATTTGCATATTTTCTATGTTTTTTTGTCTTTCTTTTTAACAAACAATTGGACCGATCTAAAATAAAAGTAGAGTTAAGATTTGCACCCCCAAAAAATTGTTTGTACACCCCTTTTTGTATTTGTACCCCATTAAAAAATGAAATTTTGTAAGAACACCCCACACATTACAAATATGCCCTTTCTTTTAATTTTAAAACAACTATTTAAATACTGTAAAAAAAAACTATTTAAATAAATAAAGTATACATATTTTATATATAATTAAAATTATAGCACTAAGAAACCTAATAAACTTACAGCAATAAAAGGGTAGACATATCACGATTATTGCACAAAAAAGGTTGCTAAAATTATTATTAGATATGAGATTTAAAAGAAAATGATATGAGATTTTTTTTTCCCTTTGTTTAAGGCTATTGAGTTCTGTACTTTTTAATTTGGATTTTTTTTTTCTTTATAGATTTTTCCTTTTTTTTTTAAAAAAAAATTCTGTTTAGTTAATTAACAGTTAAAAACAGTAAAATAGTTATAAAATCATTATTTTTTTTAATTAAAATATTAATTATATAATTTAAGGGTAATATTGAAATTTCAAAAATATATAAATTTGGGGTGTACATACAATTTTAAAGGGGTGCAAATATCGTCACTCATAAAAGTAATGTGCCCATCAATCCATCATTTAAACAAATAACAAGTAACTGTAATTCGGCCTTTTTTTTTTTTAAACATGAGAATGGTCCCCGATTAAGACTCATTTCATATAAATTAAGACCCCTTTTTTAAAGGGTCCGGGGAGTCAACTAATGATAGGAGAGGTTTGCGTAATTTCGAACAAAAGTTCCATATGAATGCAATGTGCACCCAACATTTTCTTTGGAGGACACAGAACTTGTTATACATGACTGTGGCTTGCACACCCTTTAATATATAAAGTATTGACAATTCCAAGCTTGATAACCAAGAAAAGTGGAGATGCTTCTACCAAAGGCAAACCACAAGCAACAATAAATTGATTGGTGCAAATTAAACGGGTAACGGTGGTACTTGCAAAATGAGGAAATTCACTTGTCAAAAATGAAAGTTTTGGAAAGAGTAATGAAAAAAGAGGTTGATATGCCCGGCGTTGTAATTGATATAGAAAGGAAGCCAAATCTAAAAATACAGAGAGTTCCAATGAAGTTTCGTGTTGAAGCAAACCATAAATGCTATAATCCTCTAATGGTCTCCATCATCGGTCCTTTTCACCATTTGAAAGAGCTCGAGATCACAGAGAAGCACAAGAGTGCAATGACATGACAATATGCCAACAAAAATTTATAGTAAAAAAAATTTGTATTTTACATTTTAGTTCTATGAATTTAAGTTTTTATAGGTTGACCTCTCCAACTCCAGACTTTCAGTTCTGCCTTGGTTTGTTTTGATTGATTTTGATGCTGGAAAAGTATTTTTAAAATATGTTACCACACACATTAATTCTCATTAATTTTTTGAGTAGTACTATTGGCACACCCTCTGAGATCTATTTATGCCTCACTTTTTTAAAATTTTGATTTGATCAAATAAAATTAAATGTTTTTATTAAATTTTTTGATTTATTTCCAAAACTACCCTTTCTATTTATTTTTCATACTTAATACACATCAACTCTCTATCTCTGATATATGTATACGTCTCTCTCTCACCTCCATTGAACAATTTATTTTTTCTCCCCTTTTTTTTCTTCTTCTTTCATGATGGAAAAGAAAAAAAATAAATAACAGGATATATTGCTTCAACACAACGGCAGCTTGATATCATTCTAAAGAAAAAGTAAACTTCAAATTTACTTCTTGAGAAAGAATTGTTTTCAGATGCTTGATATCTAATCGTACTATTTTTTATATCTATTTTTAGGTCCCCAATTCCTACTTCTTGTGCTTGTTCCTTGGGTAAAACCGGGTATTTTATATGTTAAAATAAGTGTTTTAGGTATTTTTGGAGTTCAGGAGCATTGGCGTAATTTTGGAGAATCAGGGGTCAAAGTGGAAATATGAAGAATAGATTGAAGATTCTGTGATTAGAGAAGAGTTGACCTATTGTAATTTTTCAACCAACGCAGCGCAGCGCACCATGGTTTAATGAAACAGTGCATTTCATTCTGGGCCTTTAACCTCGATGACCACTCCTAAATGAGCACCCACAATAGTACGAAGCCGTATGAATAACACAATGATGAATAGAATTCGTTCCATAAGGATTGTTGAATTGATTACCACAATGGATTGATTAAATTACTATTTAGACAAGCAAAGATGGAATTAATGATTGAAATACACTACTCAAGATCAATTAACCTAAACTATACTATGATGCAATAATTTAAACTAAGTGAGCAAACTAACAAACTAAGCAAAGCCAAACGCAAGCAAGTGATGATATTAATTATGGAAAGTGAATCCACCTATCCAATTTTCATCAATTTTAGGCACATCATTGAAATAAAGTATGCAAGTGTGTATATAGATTTGTATGCCCTTAATTAGCCTATAACCTCTCTCAAGTGATAAAAACAATATTCATGTGCATCAACAACATATTTCTCAATGGTTATCCGAACTACACACAAATTCATTAAGCAAAGTGGCATACAAATGAAATCCTACAAGCTAGCATCGCATATTTCTATCTTACTAGACTTGTATTGGGCATTTCATCAAGCACGTTGTGTGCTTCTCCTCTCGGTGCTTCACACAACAACCAAATATCAACTAAGTGTTAGCTAGGCATCTAGAAGCATTAAGCAATTGAAATACACATACATAACACAAGAATTTATGATAAAGTGATGATCTTGATTGATGATTCATGGAAAAGGTTTCATTTTGGACTTAGCCAAGATGAGTTCAATTCATATTACAAGAAATGACTACAAAAGATGTGATATTTATGCAAGTCATAACAAGATACAAATGATAAATGAAAGAGAGAAAGGTTAAGAATAAACTAAATGAAGATCTCCTCTCCTGGTTGAATGTGATTGGCTTGCTTCTTCTCTTGAGGCTCCCTTTTGTGCTCCAAGGTTGAGTTTTTATGGTGGATAATGGTGGGAAAGTTGGATATTTGGTGTTTGGTGAAGTGGATTTGAAGTTTGGGTGATGGATTGAAGGTTGGATGTGGTGATTTGGTGGATTTAGAGAGTAAAAATGTGTTCTTGAAGTTTTTTGGAGTGGAAGGGTCGTGCAAGAGGTGTGGGTCAGAGAAGGGAAGTGAGGAATTTATAGTGTGTGGAAATTAGGGCCTAAAAATCTAGAAAACGCTGAGCTGGAGCACCGGTGAGCTGGTGGGGCACTAGTGGGGTGCTGGTGGTCAAGCGCTGGTCATGCGCACGACCAGCGGTGACTTTCTGCCAAATTTGCGTTGGTCCGGGCGCTGGTGGTCAAGCGCTATGCACTTCTTCATCAGTTTTCAGCTTTTCAGCCTCGTGCACCGTTACAAAAATGGCCATAACTTTCTCTAGAAACATTAGAATTGCGATCCGTAAAAACCATTGGAAAGTAGACAGCCAGGGCTTCCCAAAAATAGGTAGCACAAAACCTAGTTCAATCTGAGGTGAGAGATATGGCCCTCGAAATATAGGTACACTGCACGAGTCTTTCCCATTTCAGCCCTTTTAACTTCCAAAACTCATCAATTAAGCTCAAATACCTTAATTATGGCAAATAACCTACACAAAGCTCACCAAACACATTAAATATACAATTACGCTCGAAAACGAGTACAATTGATAAGAAATGGGGGCTACACCGAGTGTACAAATGGGTACTATCACCCGACCTGGCCTAGATTTAGCGATCCAAACAAGACAAAGTCCAGATGCTAAGTACACCCAAGCCCACCTCTAATTACACCCCGAAACCTCAGCCTGATGTCACTGTGATGTCATCGTCTTCAACCAGCAGCGACCCGGTTGTAGAACCCCGCGCTCGACCCGATCCGATCCAACTCAACCCATCGTTCGACCCGACTTCAAACCCAGCTGTTTTGACCATTTTTTGGCGTTGCTTCCGGTGGTTTTCTGCCAGAACGGCGACGCGTCTCCCCCGGTCAGTTTGCCACCAATTCCAGGCCTCCATGCAAAGTTTCTCCAAACCTTCAAACCTCCCAACTTCCATGGTATCCAAGCTCCAAACCATAACCGCGGACAGCAAGCGGCACTCAAGCGACAGTGATTTTCGCAGTTGAAGTGCCGTCTTCACCAACTGCAGCACCATTACGACAGTAATTTCCACGGTTCGATGTGCCGTCTTCGACAACCGCGGTAGTTTGTCAACTCATCGTTTTGGACGAAATTTTACCCTATTTTGAACCCATATATATACATCTCTTGACTTTTTAGAGAAGCAGCCCCTAAAATCATCACAAAACACACGAAAATCATCCAAGCTGCAGCCTTTCTACCTTCCATCATCATTCTTCCCACATATTCTCACCTATTCCCTTCTACATAACCATTTTTCCATCCATCTTTGAAAGTTTTGCAAGCAAAAGGAAGAGGATTCTCAAGAGGGAGCTCTCAAGACACATGGGTTTTCTCCACTCCTTTGTTTTCTCTTCTCTTTTTCCATTGATGTGTAACTAATTTCTTAGCTAGGGGATTGATGTAACCACATTGGACTACTCTATGTAATTAATTAGTCTATTCTCTAATTCAATTCGATTTTAGTCTCAATTATTGAATCAATTGCTCTAATTTCTCTACTCATGTTTTATTGTGACCACAAGGGATATGGGTTTGAGAGTTGGTTTATTTAAGGTGTTAAGAGTAGGTGTGGGTGACCATCCCATCCAATTCTCTCACAAGCTTAGTAATTGGGAGTGTTGGTTTATGTATGACCATGCTAGACCAACTTGGCTTAGAGTTTTAAGGTTAAATAGAGGGATTGACCATTGCCTATTACATGACCATGTGTGGGTAATGGAAAAACCTACAACTTAATGGATTTATCTTAAAACAAGCCCTAACATTGGATTGAAGTGCTTAACGAGACTAAGTGAGAACACTGAGTAGTCTAAGAAGGTTGCATTGATTCCCTAGTGCTTTCTCCTATATATCCACTTCTTGTGTGTTCATTGTTATGTTTAGTTTAGTTTTAAGTAGCAAGTTAACATTTTTATTCATCAAGTTTGCATTTTTACTTTACAAGTTTGCATCTTTAATCATTTGCAAGAAACCAAACCATTTTCCAAACCCAAAGCATTATGCAATTTAATTTTTATGCACTTAGAGTAGATTTCTCCTGGGCTAATTAGTTTTCAACCTATTGAATCACCGATCCCAGTGAATGAACTTTGATGTAAATTGAAAGTGAACATCATTACTACATCAATATCATTCTCAGACAATATCATTGTTAGACAATTCTTACGGATGCTTTATATCATTCTCAAACATTTTTTTTAGATTTTTCATATCATTTGCAGACAATTCTTCCATATGCTTGATATCTTTCTCAAATTCTTCCATAATATTTTGTATGTGCGTAAGAAGCAAATTGTAGGGTTTAAGAGTTAAGATTCTTTTTTTCTTTTTTTCAAGAAACATATTACTTTATTTATTTATTTATTATTATTATTATTATTATTATTTTTTTTTTTTTTAAGGAATGTGAGGTTTTAATAGATTTAATTTATAGAAGATTTCTTCTCCTTAAATTGTATGTCTCTTTAAGGAAAAAAAAGAATACTACATAATTTAAAAAGTGGGAGTTTTATTCATAACTTTTTTTCTCTTCTACAATATGAGAGAATTTTCTAGAGAGAGAAACTCCCATTCCTTCGGTGGCATTAGAGATGGTAAAGACTTTAGGGAGAGCTTATTCTCCATCTTTGTGGATAACCTCAACCCCGTGGTGGATATAGAGAGCTTGTGGGGAATGTTCAAACCTTTCGGAAAGGTCAGAGATGTGTTCCTTTCTGCGAAGAAGGAATCCAGGTGTAGCTGTTATGCTTTCATCTGATTTGGCTCAAGAGACAAAGCTTCAAGAGTAGCCAAGAAGGTGAACGGAATGCACATTTATGGGTGGCCGATTACAGCAAAGTTAGCAGATTATGGGTGGAATAAGCATAGATTTTTAGTGAACAAATTTGCTGGAGAGGCTGGGAAATCCTTCGACAAAAATAGAGCACCAGAAATGGAGAAAGGAGTCCGATATGAGGAGCCCCCAAGATTCATGAATCGGCAGGATAACCGTTCCTTTGCTGAAGTTGTCATGGAGGAGATCTTTACAAAAGGAAGGAATGTAAGCGAGCAGAAAACAAAAACTCTATCCATGTCTTGGATAAGGGACAAAGAGTCTGAGATTGAGGACTGGTTATCTCGAAGTGCTATTGGGAAGTTAAAGGAATTTGCAAGTTTCATTCAGGTCAACAAGAACTTAGAGGACAGAGGCATCGAATTTTGCTCTTCATATATGGGAGGGAAGAATTTGTTTGGACTTTTGAATCTAGTTATGACAGAGATGGATTCATTAATAATGGTGTATTATGGAGGAATTGTTTTGTGTCAATGTGTGAATGGAAGGATTCATGGTCAAATTCCTCTAAAAGCTTAAATGGATAGATATTTATGGGGTTCCGTTAATTTGTTGGTGTAAAGACTTCTTCAAGAAGCTTAGGGTCTGATGGGTGAAACAATGTGGATTGAGGAGGAGACATTGAACAAGAAGAGGCTGGACAAAGGGAGGATCTTGCTACTTGTTCCTTTTGACAAGATAATCCCTTCTGAGATATTGGTTAAGGCAGGTCACAGTACTTTTCCAATCAGATTAGAAGAATCTTCAATGCCGGTTTCCAGTGAATGGTTATCCCAAACTTTGGGTCTGAATTCTGGGGGGAAGTTCAGAGCAGAAGAAGAGTTTGAATCCGACGAGTTCCCAATGGTGAGTGGAGATAGAGAGTGGAGGTTGGTGGAAAGGCGTCAGAGTAAGTCTGACAGAGCTGCTCATAAGAAAAAGGATCATTTCTATGTCAAAGAAAAGGGAGAAATGAGAGGCTTTAGGGGTCAGAACTTTTCAAGGCCTAGGAAGGATTTAGAAGGTAAAAAGGCTATGTCTGACAAAGCTACTCTTCCCAAAGCTCCTTTTTTGAATGATAAAGTAGAACGTTTGAAATTTGGTGTGGAGCAAAAAGGAAAAGGCAGGTGGATTCACAAGTTGAAATCGAAACCACCTCGGTTTCCAGCTAGCAAGGGTGGTATAAGGATAGGGGTTAGTAGACCAGATCAGAAATCTAGTAGCAGCATAGTGGAGTCGAGTTCTTCAGGTGATGAGTCAGCTGGAAGGGTTTTTTTAATTTTTTTTAATTTTGGGGTAGGTGAATGCTCTAAGATGAATGGGCCTCTTGGGCCATTAGTGAATGACCCAATTAGAATATTGAAGAAAGTGTCCCCAGGCCCAAGTGGCCCAATCTGTAGGGATTCCTCCAATTCGAACCAAGATGGATTTTGTAGGCATGATCAAAACGAGAGTAAAGATGGGAATAACTCCAATTTGTCTAGTGCTTGCAAGTAGAAACTGTCCAAAGAAGAAGCTCAATCGGATCCTACACAGCGGAAGGGTCTTACTAAGGGGACTGAGTTGTTCATTGATTTGAGAAGCCAAGATTCTAGAAACAACAGTAATTTCTCAGGTGGTAGTATCTCTCCAACGAAGGAGGTTCAATCGCAAGACACAGTGGTGGCTGAGACGCAGATGTAGATAGGTGGCAGTGGAAGGTCACAAAGCATGACGGTTAAGAAAGCTAAAAAGGAGAGGTTCAGAAATTCAGACCAGGACCCACCCGATGTCAACTAGACATTGTAACCTTAAACCCAATTCTGGAATTAGGAAGGTCATGTGGAATATTGAGAATGAGATTGCTAAAGCCATTGAGAAGGGAGTAGCAAGGGGAATTGATTTTAAGAATATGAAACAGAGGAACATGTCAGGCAGTGATAGCGTGGGAAACACGACAAACCAGAATCCGGAACGTAAATTTGACAAGGAGATCACGAAATCTTAGAAATAGGGGTTGCTCTTGGGTTTGATTTTAATGGCAAGAAGGTTGAAATTTCTCAGATTCTTAGGAGTATGGAACGTGAGGATGAGGTTAGATGTAATTAATAGTTTTCCATTCCTTGTCAGTTATGATAAGGATCTTTTTGTGTTTATGTTACATATGTCCTAGAATGTAAGGGGTTTAGGGAGGTCGGTTAAAAGAAGGAAAGTCAGGTCTGTGGTAGCGGAGATTAGTTTGTCGGTTCTCTTTATTCAAGAATCAAAGCTGGCTATTTTTAATGGAGGTATCATAAGGGATTTAGGAGGTTCCCTCCTTTCTAGTGGGGTGGGAGTGGAAGCGGATGGCTCCGCTAGAGGTCTGGTAACCTTATGGAACGAGGATCTCTTCACAGTCTCCCATTGTATTCCTAACAAATGTTGTATTATCCTGGTTGGTAGGTTGTCTAAAATTGACAAAGAGTTGGTTATGTGTAATGTTTATGCTCATAACACTGAAGTGGGTCGTAAAGAGTTGTGGGGTTTCCTCCTCAGTTCCCAACAGCTTTTTTCGGCGCCGTGGTGCTTTGGCGGAGACTTTAATACTGTTCTCTTTGATTCGGAAAGAAGTGGCAGGGTGTTCAACTCTGGATCAGCCAAAAACTTCTTTATGTTCATGCTCCAAGTGAAGGTGGTTGACATCCCACTTAGAGGTATTTCTTATACTTGGTATAATAATAGAGAGATGGGGGTTTGGGCTAGATTGGACGTTTTCTAGTTTCTCCTATCATTTTATCATGGTTTCCCTCCCTTGTTCAAAAGGGGCTTCCTCGATCGATTTCGGACCATAGTGCTATAACCTTGGGTGTTTCGAACGATTGTTGGGGGCCTTACCCCTTTAGAATTCATGAAAGGTGGTTAGAGGATAAACTTTTAATGTCAGAGATGAGGAAGGGATAGGTTGGATGTAAAATTAAGGGGTCTGGTAGTTTCATTTTACAATCCAAGTTGAGATCAGCTAAGGGCAGAATTAAAAGGTGGTCGATGGCTCATTCTAAAGATAAATCTTCCACAAAAAAATTAGAAGTTCAACTGGCCAAAATTGATGCTTCTACGGCTATAGAGGGGTGGACGGATATGTTGAGACAGGAAAGATTGAAGACTTTGGCTAATTTCTGGAAGGTTCTTAGGTTGGAGGAGCAAGAATGGAAACAAAAATCTAGGGTTAAGTGGTTGTTGGAAGGAGATAGGAACACTAGATTTTTCCATTGTGTGGCTAGTGGTAGGCGGCGAAGGAATGCTATTGATAATATTGTTTTTGATGGGGTGACTTATTCTTCTAGGGAAGAGATTAGTTTGAAAGTGGCAGATTTTTTTGAGAATCACTATGGGAACGTGGAATGGAAGCGTCCTTCCATTAGGGGTCTTCCGATTAAGAGAATTTCAGCGGTTGATAGGGTTTTCCTAGAGGAGAAGTTCTCGTTGGCTAAGGTTTCAGAGGCTTTGGCAAGTTGTGGTGTTAATAAAGCTCCAGGCCCGGATGGTTTTAACACCAAATTTTTGAAGGATAATTGGGATGTTATAAAAGGGGACTTTATGAATTTCTTAGAGGAATTTTATCTAGATGGGAAGGTGGTGAAAGATCTTAATAAGACTTTCTTTGCCCTTATTCCTAAATGCAATAATCCGGCCTCCATGACAAATTATAGACTGATCAACCTTGTAGGATCCTTATACAAAATCCTTGCGAAAATCTTGGCTAACCACCTGAGAAAAGTCATTAGTTCAGTGATTTGGGAGTCCCAGATGGCGTTTGTTAGAAATCATCAGATTCTTGACAGTTTCGTAATTGCGGAGGAAGTAATTCACTTTTGGAAGTCTAGGAAAAGTAAAGGGGGTTTATTGGTGAAGTTTGACTTTGAGAAAGCATACGACAAGCTGGATCATAGCTTCTTGGATGATATGTTGGAGAAAATGGGATTTGGGCTTCGGTGGTGGCAGTGGATGAAAAATTGTGTAGCTTCGCCTAGTTTATTGGTGTTGGTTAATGGAAAACCGACTTGGGAGTTTGGCTTAGAAAAGGGCCTTCATCAAGGTGACCCTCTCTCCCCGTTATTGTTTAATGTGGCGATTGAAGGTCTGAGTGCTTTGATTAGAAAAGCGGAGGAGTTAGATTTGATTAAAGGGGCAGTTTTTGGTAATGGTGAGGTTCAAATTTCACATTTGCAATTTGCTGATGACACTGTCCTTTTCTTGTAATTGGAGGAGAGATATCTTCGGAATGCTAGAAGGATTCTGAGATGCTTCGAGTTGGCTTCGGGTCTTAGCTTAAATTTCCATAAGATGGTATTGTCGAGATTGGTAGGAATCCAAGGTCAGATGATCAGTGGGCTAGTATCTACAGATGTGCAAAGATGAGGTTACCTATTAAGTACTTGGGGCTGCCTTTAGGTGATAGACCGGGAGCAAAGGCTTTTTGGGAGGATTTTATTAGGAGGATAGAGTGCCGTCTAGCACCTTGGAAGAAATTTTTTCTCAATAAAGGAGGTCGCCTTGTGCTAATCAAGTTTGTGATGTCTAGTATCCCTGTATACTTCCTGTCTGTTTTCAGAGTTCCGGTGAGTGTTGCTCAAAAAATTGAAAGGCTCCAAATGAATTTTTTCTGGGGAGATGGTGGGGGTAAAAAGAAAATTCATTGCTTGAAATGGGATTTATTATGTAAAAGCAAAGGTAATGGTGGTTTAGGTATTGGTTCAACTCTCAATTTGAATAAAGCCTTATTGGCCAAATGGGTATGGAGATTTGTTGTGGACGAGGAGGCTTTATGGAAGAGGGTTTTAATTGTTAAATACGGAATTGAGAGAAAGAACCTTCAGTGGAATTGGTCGTGTGGTGTTAATAGCTCGGCGTTTATAAAATCGATTGGCTGCCTCATCTCTTCAGACTCTTTTTCGAATCAAATTCTTCAAAATGGGCTGTTAGTGGTTGTGGGTAACGATAAGAGAGCCAATTTTTGGAAGGAGTTGATGATTGATGGCTCGTCCCTTATGGAAGCTTTTCCTAGGATATTTTCGCTTGCGATTAATAATTCTAGCTGTGTTAAGGAGTTCGCTTATTGGGAGGGTATTGTTTGGATTTGGGAGGTTAAGCTTAGAAGGAACTTGTTTGATTGGGAGATAGGGCAATGGAGAAGCTTTCTTGGCTGTCTCTCGAATGTAAAAATCAGGGATAATGTTAACGATTCTATGGTTTGGAAGCATGAGTCTTCGGGTCAGTTTTCGGTTAAATCGTTTAGGAGGTGCTTGGAGGATAGGGCGGGGGAGGAGGATTCTACGTTTAGGAATGTTTGGTTAGGTTTTTGTCCTCCAAAGATTGAACTCTTTGTTTGGCAGCTCTTCTACGGCAGGGTGCTCGTTAGGGATATTCTGAATAAGTTTGGTGTTCAGCCTGCCTCAGGTATGCTTTGTCCCTTATGTGATGACAATGTGGAAACTATAAATCATCTTTTCCTTCTTTGCGATTGGTCTTGGAGGTTGTGGTTGAAATATATGAATTGGTGGGGAATTTTCTATTGTCCTTCCCGATCCATTATTGATTGGTGGAATGGTTGGAGTAATTTGTGTCCTTGGATTTTTTCTGCTAGAGCTTGGAGGACTTTGTTTTGTGCGATTGTTTGGACCATATGGGAAGTTAGAAACAACAATATTTTTAAGAACGAGCAGCCAGTGTTCAATAGAGCTGTCAACTTGGTGTGATTTAGATTGGGTTGGTGGTTTAAGCATTTCGATAAGGTTCGGCTGTGCCCATTACTCATATTCTTTTGAACATTATGGAATGTTGTTCGGAACCGCCAAAGAAGAAAATCCAGAAAATGGAAAAATGGTCTCCTCCTCTGGTTAATTGCCTTTATTTTAACGTTGATGGGTCGGTTATAGGCTTTCCAGGACCTGCTGGAATAGGAGGAGTTTTATGTGATCATATGGGTAAAATTCTGTGTGTCTTCTCTGCCTACGTTGGTATTCAAGACATGATTTGGGCTGAACTTTTGGCAATTTTGAGAGCGTGCGAGCTTTTCGGGTCGAGGCCTGAGTTAGCTTATAGACCTCTAACTGTTATCAGTGATTCTAAGATTGCGATTTGTTGGGTTATGGGTAATTTCTCTGAGTATAACAGCCATGCCCAGGCCATTCAAGACATTCGTAGTTGGTTGGATAGCTTCGAGTCGGCGGAGGTGGATTTTCGGCCAAGATCTTCCAATTCTTTTGCGGATACGTTAGCCAAGAAAGGCTTGAAACTTGGTGTCAACGATCTTTGGTGGAGTGTCTCTTGAGGTGGGCGGTTGTCTGTTTTGGGCTGTTTTGGTTTCCCTTTTTCTGCGTTTTCTGTGGCAGTGTGATGTGCCTGTCTTCTGGGTGTTTTTTGCTTTTGTTGGGTGCTGTGGGCTCTTTCTGGCTGTTTTGTTGGGTTGTTGTGTGTTGTTTCTGCCTTGGCCTGGTACCCCTTTTATCTGATTTGCTTTAAAAAAAAAAAAAATTAAAAAGTGGGGCACAAATGGTCCGGTAGGGGTGTGCCAATAGCACCACTCTAATTTTTTAAAATAAATGATGTTTAGATTAATCCTTAATTTAGCCAATGATGATGTTCATATTGGCACAAATATTGCAAAAAAAAAAAAAATGTAAATTACTATATTGCCACTTACTGTTAACAAGTATTTTTTTGTATTTTTTACTAAATAAGTAAATAATCAGTTTTTTTTTGAAACGATAACTTTATTAGCCACAAAACGGGCAGAAAAGAAGGCAAGACAGCCCCCAACAAAACAGCTACAACCAGGCGGAAACACCCACAACAAAGCAAAACCGAAAACAACAGAAGAAAGGAGGGGAAAAACCAAACAAACACAGCTAACCCCAATCACTCCACTCAACAAAATCACCACTCATTCTAAGTAAATAATCAGTTGAGTATCAGATTTTGAGTCTCACACGCAGGGGCGAAGGTGTTAACAAGTTAGCCTAGGCTTCAGCCCAGGATAGCTTTTACAAAAAATAATAATAATAATAATAAGTTTAATTTGTTATTTTCTTTGTTTTTATAAAAGTAAAAATATAAATATAAGACAATAACAAAATTAATATTGTTTGATAGTAGATAAGTCATAAAATAGTCTACTTTATAATTTAATTTAATCAATGAGATAATCCCAATAGATTCATTAGAGTCATATACTCAATATTTTTATTGACACTCAAACACATTAAAGTTTTCATTTCATCTCCGTTCTCCATTCATTCCATAAATAAAAGAAACAAAATTTGAACCTTACTTCATTTGCTAAAATCCGAATAAGTACGCATTTAGTATAATATTTCACTATTAGTTTTCTTTGTTTTGTTTAGGACAAAGATCTTTATAACTTTCTTATCTAGGTAAATACTTTAAATTGAGAAATTTGTATTGCAAGGTTTGTTTAAAAAACTTTGTATTGTCACCTAGTATGACTTAGGTGGGAAATTACGTTCATTTAGTATAACTATATCCCAAGTTCGAGTTGTTGCACCACATGTGGTATACAATATATATATATATATTTAATTAAGCCCACCCGAATAATAAGAGCTTCGCCCCTACTCACACACATATGAAGAATTAATTTCTTGCCTTTCAAAAAAATAATAATTAATTTCTTGCTTGAAAGGGAACTTAATTCTCCCATCTCCCATCTAAGGATTGAAGTTCTCTTCCCTATCAAATTTGATTCTCCTTCATTTCATTTCATTCCTGAATAGTAAATACGCAGTAAGATTACTTTATTTATTTATTTATTTTAAGATAAACATTAGTGACGAATTCATAGCGATGGAAGGACAAAGATGTGTTCCATGAGAGGGTAGTAATATTAAATATTTGCAAGGGACGTAGTTTCCAAGAAGTTGAGTAGAAAGCAACTAGAAAAAAACTAATCCGAAGACAAAGAAAAATTGCATTTGCATTTGAATATTAAATATTTGCGTTTGCATCTAATCCATAAAGCATAAAATATAAGACCATCTCCAATGCATATGCCAATATCAATGCCAAATTTGGCACAAAATATAGTGAAATGTTATATTTGACACATATTTTTAGTATTGTACTCTAATGCAAAATTTTATTTGATATGCCATTTTTTTTTTTTAATTATTTAAAATTATTTAAAATTATAAAAGTCAACAAATATAACCAATACATTCAATGAATGCATTAAATATTTTGTTAGAATTGTTTCAATCTCAATTTTTCCTATAAAATTTGTTAAATTTTTATTATTTAAAATTAAAAAGTCAATAAATACAGCTGTATTTATTGCTGTACCAAATTTGACATATGCTATACATTGTGCCAAATTTGACACAGTTTATAGCATATGTCAAATTTGACACAACTTTTAGCATTGTATTGTAGTATACTTTTTTGACTTTGTGCTAAATTATAGCATTGGCACAATGATTTAGCATTGCATTAAAGATACTCTAAGGTAGAAGACAAACAGTAAACAAACAAAGATTGCAAAGCTGCTTCTTCCAGGAAATTATATTTTAATTATACAATCTTCAATTATTGCAAGTCTCAAAAGTCAAAATGAACAAAAGCAGTCCACAAAACAATTATATTTTAATTGGAATGAAGTTTCCAGGAATTTTAATTTTAATATGAAGGAAACAGAGCAATATTTGTAAAACATATATATAAGTCACTCTGATTGTGTTTGTGTGTTAACTCTCGGGGCTTGATTGGCAAAAGGATCACCATAATTAGTGATTCCAAGACGGCTGTCTCTTGGGTGAATGACACTGGTTATGGGAGCCTGAATCATGTTAATTACATCTATGACATCAGGTCTATTCTGAATATTTTGGGCAGAGCAGAGGTCATCTTCAATCCAAGGTCTACCAACTGTTTTGCTGATTGCCTTGCGAAGAAAGGCTCGAATTTGGAGGGGGACTTCGTTTGCTGGGAGGTGGTCTAGTCCTTGTGTTCTGCTGGTTTTTTGGGCTTCTGGTTTTGTTGGAAAATTTGCTTTTTTCTGGCTGTCTTTTCCGTTTGTTTCTTTGTTTTTGCTTGTGGCTGCTGTTGGCTGTTGGTGGCCTGTGTTTTTGCTTTTCTGGCTTTTTGTGGGTGCGGGTTTGTTGGGGCTTTGGGTTTTGGCTGTTTCCCTGCTGGGGGTTTGCTCTTTTGGCTCCTTTGCCTAATAATACTGCAGTTCAAAAAAAAAAAAAAAAATCACTCTCATCATTTTGATCATCATCAATGGAATTGATTTCGTTTCCTTCATCATCTTGTTTTAATACTTGTCAATTCAACTTCAAGCACGATGTTTTTATCAGTTTCAGAGGTGAGGACACCCGCTACAATTTCACTAGCCATCTTCGTAAAGCTTTGTGTGACAAACAGATCCAGACTTACATTGATGAAAAACTTAACAGAGGTGATGAAATCTCCCCATCTCTTCTCAAAGCAATTGAAGAGTCACAGATTTCCGTCATCATTTTCTCCAAAGACTATGCTTCTTCCGGATGGTGTCTCCAAGAACTTGTGAAGATCGTGGAATGCAAGAAGTGGTATGGACAAATTGTAATACCTGTTTTCTATAACGTAAATCCATCAGATGTCAGGAATCAGACTGGAACTTTCGGTGATGCATTTATAAAGCATGAACAACAACAGAGTCTGGGCCAAGTGCAGAGATGGAAGGATGCTCTCAAGGAAGCAGCCAATATTTCTGGGTTGGAATCAAGCACCATCAAGTAAGTCGTCACTTTTTCTTAAATATAGCAGTATTAATTATCCAGTAAATAAAGTTATTGTGGCGATTTTCTGCATTGGATGTTACATAGTGTCTGTAGGTTGTCTCTTTTCTGTTGTTCCTGGGCGTTGTTTTTTTTCTGCTTTTTGGTTTGGTTAGCTGCTGCTTCGTTTCTGTTTGTCTCTCTCTTTTGTTGCTCTGTTTTTTTCTTTTGCTTGGGGCTGTTTTTTGGCGTGCTGTTGGTGCTTTGTTTTGCTTCTTCGCTTCCCTTCCGGCCTTTGCGGTTCGATGAATAAATTTGGCTGTTCTCAAAAAAAAATAAAAAGAAAAGAAAATGGAGAACAATTTTGAGATCTATATAACATATATATTTGTATTTATATACATATGAAATCTCCAACAAATAATAACTCTCATAGTATTTATGATGGGGAAGTGGTTAGAGATTTGAGAACTTACGTTAGGCGTAAGTTTAGGAAAGATAATTAGGGTTTTGGGGATATTTTATTATTATTTTATTATTTTATTTTTGAGATATTATCTCCTTTAGAGATAATTGATTCAGGTTATTATCTTTTAGTATTTGTTTTCTATTTAAACTCTTTGTATTTATCTTTTGTTTCTGATCATTATAAAAGGCCCCTTTAGAGCCTTTTGTAGGGTTAGACTTGATGAATTGAATAAAGAATTGAATTGCTGTGTTTTTTTAAATCCCTTTTCTAGTTCTAGTTCGTACTGGTTCTACATCAATTTAATTTCTACTCTTTCATGTATGTACTACTTTTACTCTCACTCACTGTGTAGGATATAATTTTAAATGATGATCGAGATCCCATTTCATGCATCTAATTATAACTAACTATCGGTTGTTTTCCCTATTCCATAGGGACGAATCTCTACTTATAGAGAATATTGTCAAACATATTTTGAAGAGGCTGAATGATATGTCAGCAAGTGATGCCAAGGGTTTAGTTGGAATAGATACAAAGATTGAACAAATTGTATCATTGTTAGAGACAGATGGTGTTCGCATTGTAGGAATCTGGGGCATTGGGGGAATAGGCAAGACAACTCTTGCTGAAGCTGTGTTCGACAGAATCTCTTGTCAATTCGAAGGTTTTTATTTCATTCCAAATATTAGGGAAGAGTCCGAACAAAATGGTAGATTAAATCACCTACGACGAGAACTTCTTGCAACAGTATTAGAAGATGGAAATGTAAATATAGGCACTGCTATTGTGAAACGTACTTTCACAAGGAATAGACTTGGCCGTAAGAAGCTTTTAATTGTTTTTGATGATGTGACCGATTTCCAACAAATAGAAACTTTGATTGGAGGTTTCGACTATCTTAATTCCCATAGCCGAATTATTATAACAACAAGAGATAGACAAGTGCTTAGAAATTGTGGAGTTGGTCAAGTATATGAAGTACAAGAATTGTTTCATCATGAAGCTCTTGAGTTTTTTCGGCGGCATGCCTTTAAAGAAAACCATCGCAGCGAAGATTATAAGGAGCTATCAGAAAGGGTATGTGAATATACCAGAGGTGTTCCATTGGCTCTCAAAGTCTTGGGTTCCTTTCTGTGTGGCAGGAGAAAAAAAGAATGGGTAAGTGCACTAAGTAAACTAGAACGAATTGCTAATGGGGATATCCAAAAGGTGTTGAAAATAAGTTATGATGGATTAGATGATGAGGAGAAGAAGATATTTCTTGATATTGCATGTTTTTTTAACGGGAAGAACAAAGATATTGTAATTTATATCCTAAATGCCTGTGGCTTCTCAACAGAGATTGGAATAAGTGTTTTAAGTGATAAGGCTTTGATATCCTTATCGAATGACAATATAATAACAATGCATGATTTACTACAAGTGATGGCAAGGGAAATTGTTCGGCAAGAATGCGTAGAGCCTGGCAAACGTAGTCGGCTATGGGATTATGATGATATTTACCACGTCCTGACAAAAGACAAGGTGAGATTCAACTCAATATTAATTGGCATCTAATCCATTTATCCTTAGTGCACTGGCCAATGTGAAAGGCATCGGTTGGGTGTGATTTGTAAAAGAAATCATTCTTGACCAATAAAAATATATTAAATTTTACATACATACAATGCCAACTTTTCTTTTCGTGAATATAATATAATATTAATATGTGCTTTTACACTTGCTAATATGTGTAGTGTGCTTTTAATGAAGTAAATCTTGATATATATTAAATTTTTTAATAATTATAGTTTAATTTATTGAAAGTATGAATATTATTCATTAATTAGTATTTGTTGAAAACATACTATGAATATTTCTCTTTAATTATTTGATTTTCCAAAGTTTCGTTAACATATGCTTTTTGTATATATTTGATACTAATTAACTTATTTATTCTTGTATGCATACCAGGGGACAGAAATGATAGAAGCAATCTCTTTGGATATGTCCTCCTCAAATGCAAGAGATATAAACTTAACTCCTCGGGCTTTCGCAAAGATGGAGAAATTGAGACTCTTGAAATTTTATGTCTCTAATGTTTGGCATAATCATGGTTATAAGGTGCATGCTCCTGATGAAGGCTTTGAATTTGTTTTTAACGAGTTAAAGTATCTCCATTGGCATGGATTCCCATTGAAATCATTGCAGCCAAATTTTCAATCTGAGAATCTTGTCATACTTGAAATGCCTAACAGCAATGTTAAAGAATTATGGAGCGATTTCATGGTACATTTGATATTTATATGATTTTTTATTTTATTTTATTGGTAATTTGTAACATGAAAGGTGCTAATTTGTGTTGATTATTTAATTATTATTTTTCTACTTGCAGCTACTTGTTAATTTGAAACAAATTGACCTTAGGGGATCCCAGCAGCTAATTAGATGCCCAGACCTCTCAAGGACCCCAAATCTAGAGAGTTTAAATCTGTGGCACTGCAAAAGCCTTGCAAGTATTCCAAATTGCACTGGTTTGAAATCTCTAAAAAATCTTATTCTCAGCCATTGCTCAAAACTCATGGGGCTTCCAGAACTCCCAAACAATTTAGAAAGATTAAGTTTTAAATATTGTAAAAGTTTGGTAGAAATTCCATCATCTTTTAAATATCTCAGTAAGGTGAAGTCTTTGAATCTTTGTGGTTGCGAAAGCCTTAGAAGTATTCCAGATTTGAGGGGTTGGAAATCTCTTAAAACCTTACGTGGTTGGAAACTTAAAGTGCTTCCGGAAGTCCCAAACAATATTGAAAGGTTAGATTTAAGTTATATCCTAATAGAAGAATTACCTCCATCATTCGAGGATCTCGACAGTCTAAAGTCTTTGTATCTCAATAACTGCTCAATGCTTAAGAGTCTTCCAAGCAGCATCTGTAAGTCCAAATCTTTTGAATTTCTTGGTCTCCATAATTGCTCAAAAATTGATAAGCTTCCTGACGGTATAGGAACTTTAGAATCTCTCAAATTAATTGATGCTAGAGGAACTGCTATAAGAAAAATACCGCCGTCTATCTCATGTTTGAAGAGACTTTATTCCTTAGAGTTATCAGGATGCAAGGGTGAGGATGGGGTAGGTTTGATATTGTCTCCTTTATTAGGCTTGGACAATTTGAGGAAACTATATCTACGTGATTGCGGAATCAAAGAATTACATGACAGTCTCGGTTGCCTAACCTCACTAGAAACTTTAATTTTGGCCAAAAACAATTTTGAAAGTATTACGGGAAGCATCATAAATCTCTCTAAGTTAAGGTTCCTAGACATCAGCAATTGTGAGAGGATTAAAGTTTTACCGAAGCTTCGATATTGGACACGTATATCTGCAGTCAATTGCTTGTCATTGGAAGAATTATCATGTCATTCATTTCATAATGACAGTTTTTCAATAAATAGTGATGATAACATCACTAATTTCACCGACTGTTTGAAATTGAATCGAAATTCACTCAACTATTTTTTGGATGGTACTGTACTGGAAATGCAAGGTCTAGCAACTTCAATTGAGAAAATATATGACCAGGTCAGTTTCACTCCCTACGTTTTTAATATATGATGATACTTGTTTTTTTTTTTTCTTTGGAATAATTTTGATGGTATACTACGTTTTTAATACTCTACGGGATGCTGTAGACTAATTATTTTCATAATATAGGTTTATGATGGAGAAGCACCACCTGCTTCTATATGTTACCCTGAAAATGATATTCCAAAGTGGTTTAGCTTTCAAAGCACGGGATCTTTTATTGATGTGAAACCACCGCATTGGTTCAACTATAACTTTTTATGTTTTGCTCTGTCCGTTGTTGTGACGATTTCAAATCCAGACCATCAATGTGATCATCAAGGAGATTATTATCAAGGAGACCATCAATATGCTGATGTCAATTATGAAGTTTTTGCCAAATCTATAGATGGGGCCCGATGTTTTGATAGAATCAAGGTGTTTGGGGACCCTTACTCTTTGTTTCGGGTGCCTTATTGTGGACCTGATTATATTAGGTCAAACCACGTGATCATTGGCTTTAGTTATTGCTTTTTTCGTGAACTTTGTGACAATGATGAGTTCTCTTTTCGATTCTATGTTAAGGATAAGAATGAGTCAAACATAGAACATTTCAAGGTGGTAAAATGTGGAGTCCATTTGATGTTCGGCCTAAATCTTGATACATCGGGAGATGAACCACACCCCAAGAGATTGAAACCTATCGAATAACTCCAAGGGATCAGAAACCCAATCGATCAAGGTAAATAAATTGCTTCTATACATATCAATGGCCTTTATATATTAATTTTATTTGTAAACTGTCTTAGATTTCATTTAGTTTTGATCGATTTGTTCCCTTTTGGATATCAAAATATTTGACAATTTATTATGTCTATTTTACTATATAAGTGGATTATTCGAATCATTGACTATCAAATGCCTATGTTGATCACTACACTTCTATAAAGATTTATCATCAAAGCTTTGTTCCCTTTAAATAGATATCAAAACTTTGGACCATTAAGTTATGTCTATTTTACAATATAAATGGTTTGAAAACATTTACTCGAATCATGGAATGTCAAATGCTTATTTTTGACCTCAATACTTTTATAAAGAGTTATCATCATTCTCTCCCTGTCTTGTAGATGGTCAAATGATTTGATAATACAAATCAATTATATCACAATAATGTACGATAAGAATTTTGGATAATTGTGAAATGCATAGTATTAATGTATTATTCTCTTATAAATTGATAAATAATCAATTTGGTGCAGTGTTTTTGAAATGTATAATCTGCTATCCAGAGAAAAATATCGTGAACTTTATATGTTTAGCAAAATGTGTATGAATTTTTTGAATCAGTGTACATCATTGTCATCTACGATTAGACATTGTGAAAGAACCAATGGAAAATTCTCTTAAATCGATTTTGAGACTAAAATATTTCAATACTTTTCTTGCCTATATATTTTTATACGTCTCTAGTTTTTTAATAAAATATGAAAAAAAAATATATTTATGATCGTACAATATGCTAAAATAGAAGACAATGTTTGAGAAGAAAAATTAAATATGGTTTCTAAAAGCTGATTAATGTTGCCTCAAAAAAAAAAAAAAAAAAAAAAAAAATAGAAGCTGATTAATGTTAAAATATTTGTATATAGCAGTTTTTATATTTATCGCTATTAGTTTTTATAATATATGTTATTGTCTTCATATTTGATATAAGTTTATTGTTAAACTACCGGCTTTGTTAGATTAAGCGAATTGTGATCTACAAATACTTTAGGTTTTGTTGATACAATTGGCAGATTGATTTAGCATTGCGGGAAGCTCTCACTCTTGGTGTCATAGACCTTTATCATTGGATTTCACTTCATGCAATCTTGGTGTTGTTAAACACTGCACCCTTAACTCATTACTGTTTGGAGCTACTGCAATTGACAGGGGCTTCCCACCAGCCATTACACTAGGAAATATTGCTCTTTGGGTAAAGTAAACTATTATTGGCTATTATTGGAGACTTGGAGTCAAATCTTGAAAAGAATGTAATCACTAAGATTTAAAGCAATTTTTTTTTTCTTTTATCTTTTTGCAGGACTTAACCATTGACACTGTAATAAGACCAGCTGCCATAAAATCAGCGCTGGTCACCACCGGTGAGTCAAACTCAATTCTTCTTTGTTACTTTTCTATTTGCTTAATATTAGAGTGGCTGCTGACATGCATTCTATAACCTAATTGTTTGTTCTGCGTCTGAATTTATACAAACATGGCCATTAAAAAAAAAAAGAAAAAGAAAAAAGAAAAAGAAAAAAAAAAGTCGCGTAACTACAGCTTCTCCAATTTGAAACATATGGAATGACCTTCCCACCACCAATGTCGAGAAGGTCTGCTTCCTTGCCGAGCAAGGCAAACATCAGCATAGATGAATATGTTCAGTTGCTCTGCTCCATGTGTCATTTGCTTGGAAAACAACCACTGCCATGGACTCAACCTCAACTTACCATACATCACAATCCAAAATCTTAGGAACAAGGCAACAGTGACTCATAAGGTGACAAATGTGAGAATTTACTCTGTGTACAAACAAAGTTGTAGTGAAAGCTCCTTATGGCATAAAAATGAGAATTGAACCACTCACCAGAGTCATTTCCTTCGACAACGACGACATCAACTTCTTCTCAACTCAAGATATGCAAGGAGATTACAGATTCAGGATCCTAACATGGACTGAAGGTAAACATTTTGTTTGGAGTCCCATAGTCATATGTGTTGTGAAATTTGAATCATATTCTAACTTCATGAAGCAAATTGGTTTATTAACATATTTAAGTAGCAAATAAGAAGTCAAATATTTAATTGTCCAGAACCTTCACTGTACGGCATTACATGGTTATAGTATAATCAATTTCTAAGATAAAAAGCAACAAATTGTATATAAAGAGCAGGTTTGAAAGATAAAACCATGAAGTAGAGTAGCCTGAAACAGAGACACTTCTATCAACTTCAAACTGGTTGGTCCAATTAGTCAAATGTTTAATGATAAGCAACAAATTAAAGAAAGTAGAATTACTAGGAAATATTTTTCTTGAAAATATTGCATCAATTTTGGTTGAGGAATCTGGTAGTGTTATGATCACGTTTTTAAAAAATATGTAGTTTGTTTTAGATTTAATTATGAATAAATTGTTATCAGATTTGATTTTTATTCTATATAATCTCTACCGTTATTATTTGAATTTCCTATACTTTTCCTTTAAACAGGACTTGCTTGTACATGAATTAATTTTCTATCAACGTGCTCATATCAGGAGGTTCTGTTTTTCTTGAATGTTTATAACAAAATAGATTGACAAATTTTCATATATGGAAATCCAATCCAATGGAATTTATATTTTAGGATCCAATCCGATCCATTCATGTCCTCAAATCCTATCCAATAGATCATATTAAATTGGATTGGTTCCTACACACCCTTAATCATCCATTTGTTCTTAATCCAATGGTCGAAAAGAAGAATAGATGACAACCTCTTAGATTTAAACCAAATAAATATAATGGATGAAAGTTGAAGTCATGCATTTTAAGTCACATTTTTAAATTGAATTAGTCTAACCCTTCTTTTAATTATCCATTAATTCTTTTATTTTAGTGAGTCTATGTTGCAATGAAGTTGAAATCACACAATTTTCACTGTCAAATACAGAGTTAAGCTAAACAGAGTATTGGTAAGAAAAGGTTGAACTCTCTAGCTACTCTAATTTATGTGAATTACATATGAACCACAGAACATTTTATAATTTATTATGCGTTTCACTTGTCATATTCGTACGATTTACATGTTCATAAATTGAGTTTATATTTATGTGAATTTATGTTTTGGTATGTTAATATAGTTAACTCTTATGTAGAGTTGATTTTGTGTTTAAATTGTTTCATTGTTGTGCTCTTTACAAGTATTTGATGAGCTGTGATTTGGAAAGAAAACCTGCAAGTGGAGTTGTACTTCAAGGTATAAACGATGGAGTACCGGATGTTATACCGTTGTGGCGTTGTTGTCCTACATTGATCAACATGATTCGACTGCTATAGGTTCTTTTTTATGCCATTTCCAAGGGGATCACTGTATTTTTCACCAGGATGGCAACTATTTTCCGTTTTCTGTTTTACCAATGCTAAAATGGTAACTATTTTCATTGACAATTTGATGTTGTACTACAAACCTAGTTTTATGCCACTTTGGTCTTTGACTTATATAGACAGAATTCCTCTTAATCTGTGTCTCCCTTTTTGCTTAGGATGTGCAACATCTAGCAGCTACTATTGCTTCTGATGTTCAATGATACAAGAAGATCTTTGGTGCAGCGGGATGCACCATACATCTCTCGTTGCTGCACCCGAGTTTTTTGATTTCCCACCGATAGATGTCGTCAGGAAGTTTCTCTAATGCCTGGTTCTGCATCCCTCTTCCAAGACTAAGCCTTGACACATGAAGATAAATGCCGTAGTGTTGTTGAGTCAGGAAATAAGTTTTAAGCACAGGTGAAGCAAGCTTTAAGCCAATTGGTGGTCACTGGTCCCAGATTGATATCTCTCCAATCTTCGATCTTATTGCATTATCAAATCAGACTATATTATGAGTTTGTGATGAAAATTATATACACCAACAATGAGGAACTTTGTGTATAGAAAGTGAGACATAATGGTCTATCCTAATGCTGATTGTTTGGATGATTCTTTGTTCGTTCAACAAGTTGTCGGAAGAATGAATGTATCCCTGCAATTCTCTCCCTCACCTCTCCACCGGCTGTGTGCAGACCATATAATGTCGATTTTCTCCATTTTTGTTTTCCTGATCAAATGTCATCTTTTTCCTGAACATACATGTTTATCTTCTTCTTCTAATACTTCTCAAACGGGTTTGGGTATGGGGCAAAAATCGAAAACCCATTCAAGGCATGGGTCGGACCAGGTTTTGGGTATGAGAGGCATATAAGACAGAAGTCAAACAGTAAACAAAAATCTCAAGGCTGCTTCTTCCAGGAAATTGGAACAAAGAAAAAAGATGCAAAATACAGTCTTAAATTATTACAAGTCTCAAAAGTAAACAAAGGCAGGCTGCTTAGCATCCACCAGGAAACATGCCAACTGTAAGTCAAGGTCAATGAACAATTTAAGAACAGAGCAATATTTATAAAACATTTACCAATATTTATAAAGAATTTAAGAATTTAAGGTAATTAGTAAATTGCTTCTGCGCTTATTTTTTACCGCTATACTTCTATTAAATATTCAAATGATTTGATAATACAAATCAACTACCACATACTGTAGATACTACCAAGTCAACACGGTTCGAATCCTACCAATGATAAAAACTTTTAAAAAATACATAATCTAGATAAGTGGATAGATAGATATTGTCCAAAAAAAAGTTGGATAATTATGATTATAGTATTACATAAATTCGGGGTTTTTTTGGGAGGGTAAATGACTCGAACCCACAACCTTGTGGTGCAAGTGTGAGAGGTTTTACCACCGAACTGACCCCATCTCGTCTAATGTTTTGTTCTCCTTCAAGTAAATGAATAATCAGTTTTTTTTTTTCTTCTTGAAATATTACAATAATTCAAGATTGAGAAAGGGGAACAGATTCGAACCCACAACCTCGTGGTGTGGATGTGGGTTGGACTCATATTTGCACAGTCCAATAGTATGGTGACAACGGGCTTAATATGATAATAACTGTAGGGGGTCGTCCTACAATCGATGTGGATCGGGTCGATGTTGAATTAGGCCCAAAGCAACTTGGATAAGTCCGATTAAGCGAAGTAGTTGATAAGTTGATCTGCCTGCAAATGAACGTGGTCGACTGGAAAAGAACTTGGTCGGTCGACAAGAAACCTGCAAGAACAAATAATAACAGAGAAAATAGAACAATAATAAAAGAAAAGAAAATACAGAAAAAAAGACTGATTCAGATTGTTAGCCTTAGTTATGCTTGGGCTGAGCAACGATGATCGTGAAAGCTTGAGTTTGGATTCCGGTGGCCGTGATCTTTAGAAGCAGAGTTTTAGTACGCTGTTCTAAGCTTTGTATATCGAGAGACCTTTCTCAGGAGCCACTTACCTATTTATAGCCAACTTTTAGACTACCGTTTGAAGTGAACAGGTAAGATAATGGGCGAGATTCTAGGAGAGATTTTCTCCCCGTGTATCTCGTTTATTGAATATGCTTTTAAACTGCTGGCTGACTTGGTCTTCAAACGACCAAGTCATGCTGCTGCCTTTTTATCTGGGCTACTTCAAATTGGGCTAAAGTTTAGAAGGCGCTTGGGCTTTGTGCCTTTGGGCCAGTGGGCCACTTTTTGGCTACCACAGTTTGTCCCCCACTCTCTAGTGAGTTACTAATGAAGTAGAGAGTGGTTCAGATTCAGTCGACCGTTGTCGAGCGAAAAAAGGAATTAACTTTAGTCGACCAGATTCGTAGCCAGTTTATTGGGTCAAACTTTTAACGTCGTTTGAATACAAGCTCTTGAGTCGACACAATTGTTGATAAGGGAACATTTCGGTTTCAAAAATGTCGTTCGACAAATTCCAACCGTCAGGATCTGATGAGGCAAACCAAAGGTCAATCCGAAAAGACAGCTTTCGCTTCATAAACCCTAGTGATATCACACGTAATAAATTTTGGCGTGCTTACTCTGTTCGAGAAGGGTTTTTGAATTTCAAAAACTCATCATTAGTAGTTTTGTGCGTGCGTGGGTAACCGGCAACTGAAAGGTTGCAACCACTTCTGGTGAGGACACGTGGCAAAGAGGTTTTGTGAGGGTTTGGTTATAAATATAACCTCCCCACTCCCTCAAGCCACTTTTGCGAAGAACTCAATACTCAAACTCTCAGAACCTTTCAGAGCCTTCAGCAACTCTTTGCTCTTTGTGGATTTCACACCGGATTTTTTCAGAGACTTCTTTTTCTTTCAAGGTACTTATCTTCTTTTGCTTTTCTTGTGATACCTGTTTATTTGAAACAATGAGTATAATATGCAAGTAATGTAAAGATTTCACTTACTTGAAGTTTTCGTGGAACTCTGGTTTAACTTCTGCTGTTCTTCGTTGTTCTTGTTACATTTTGGTTTGTTTCCTGTTTGATCTTCTTTGCCATGTTATTTGTACTGTTTGGTGTTTATTTGTTTCATACGACCAACGTAGACTGGAAGTTCTGTTCGATCGACTTGTAGGATGTTAGAACTTGTCGGGCTAGGTTAGGTTTTAGGACGACGATCCTAGAATAGGATTTCAGAAACCCTAGGTTGTGATTGTAGCGCCACAGTTTTTGACTTGTGCATTTTTTGCCTTGTCAGCTTTAGGAGGAATCATGTCAAACGATGACATTAACCTGTCGAGCGACGACACTATATCTGATCCAAAATACAATTGGACTACAAGCGACGGAGAAGATAGTGTCGATGAAGTTAGTAGCTGCAAGGTAGATGTTGGTCGACGAGTTACTGTAGAGGATCCATCAAACGTAGTTGTAATAAATATGAAAAGCATACTAGAAAAAGGCGGCGTGCGTGCTGTTGCGTCGATAGTCGACCATCCTGAGTACATAGACGTAGATGAGGCTACTACATCTGGTCGACCATTAGGTGTGCTTGAAGAAAGTCCGTCCAGTTTGGTTTCAGAGGACAACTTGTGTTTGTTGAGGGAAGTTTATGGCATCCCTAGCAGTGTCGAGCTACGTGCACCGAAGGAGCACGAAAAGGCCGATTGGGATATACCTGAGTGGACTTGTTTTTATGAGTACACCCTCCGCTTAGGATTCAGGTTCCCAATTCCCCCACTGGTACGACGAACGCTGCTGTACTACGACCTTGCTCCGGGTCAGCTAATGCCAAACACATGGAGGATCTTGCTAAGTTTGAGTGTTCTTAGTGAGAGATATGACATACCTTTTGGGATGTCGAGCCTCCTCCACAATTACTATTTAAAGGAGCACATATACGACCAAGGTCGTTATATGTTGGTACCTAGGAGCAAGAAGCAGCAAATTATTATTGATACGACAACGAACGACCGAAATTGGAAGGATACCTACTTTTTTGCCAAAGGTCCTCCAGTCGACGGTCCATGGTTCGTGGATAATGAGTCGTATGTTTTAAGACGGACCTGGAACCGATATGGTAAGTGTCGTCCGACTTTTGTCGTTGGTAGGAAAATGTTTATATACCTTTATTTTTGCTGATATCTTAGCTTATTTTGTAGACATAAAGGGCTTAGAAGCCAAACCGTCGAGCAAAATTGCTCCTGTTCGCACTGCAGCAATGCTGAATATCCCTGAAAAGGATAGAAGCTGTAAGGTGCTGTTGACAGAAGGTAAACTTAGGCCCGCCAGGTTATGGAGATGGTCGACTCATAATAGGTTGCGAGCGCCGTATCCTAATGTGAAGGATTTTTTGTCGTATATCTGGATTAGGAGGAGTTTCGAAATTCTTCAATATATGATCGGTCCAAACTCACACGGTAAGACTCTCGCAAGTGTACGAGGTCGGAGTGTAATATAATGACCGAGTAGGGATCGTTCCCACGAGGACTAAGGATTGATTACCGGTTTTTATCGGCTTATATACTATTTGGACGATTGAAAATGATAGTTTTTAACTCCTAACAATATAAAGATTAATTCTAAAGCAAATAAAACACTAACCACAACTAAAGTGAATGTGATGATATGAGAAAAGTGTGCTAGAACATGAATCCACCTAACCCTTCCATTTAACTCTTGACTCACTTAATCCCTCATTTGTGCAAGTATAGATTATAGGTTCGTATTCCCTTAAATCAATCTCTAATCTCTAATTTCTCTCGATGTCTTAGAGATTGTATCCAAACATACATGATATGGATGAACTCATTAAGAATGGTGGAACACATACATGAACCCTATATGCTAGCCTAGTGTATCTCTCACTTTCTAGTCATATATAGTGAATGTTTTGTTTATCAAGTGATCATTCAACAAGATGGCCAATCAAGACAAAAGCATTAAGCATACAAAACATTCATATAACTACACAAACACTTGTAGAGAAACTAAGGAATCATTAACAATAGATTAAGGGTTTGGTTTCATCATTGTTCTAGCACAAGAGTATTTAGCTCATATTACACAAAGAAACCATACAAAATCTCCAATAAACACAGACCATAACAATTACAAGAAGATAAAAGTAGAGTTTAAGAGATAAACTAAGATGATGATCTCCTTCTTGCAATGCTTGATCTCCAATGGCTTCTTTCTCCAAGAATCACTCCTCCAAGCTCCAATGTTGATGAAGAACCACCAAAACAGAGAGAAAAGAGAAGGTTTTCTGCAGAGAAGGGTGTGTGTGGTCGTGTGCTCTGCTGGAAAGAAAGGAATGGGGCTTCAAAGTCTTCCTACTCTTCCTACTCTTCTCCCAATGACAACCAACTCCATGCTTCTTAAATGAAGAGGGCCCACCAAGATTTTCTCATCATTACCTCCCCTCTCTCAGCCAAGGCAGTGGTCAGAGACAAGATCTCTGGTTGGCCGAAATTTGGGGGCCAAAGGATCTGAAAATGGCAACTGAAGTTGACAGCATCGGGCGAAATTTGCGCCCTGTTATGCGCCCTGTTCTGCGGCCAAGGGCGCAGAACTACAAAAATATGAAATTCTGATAAGAGAAATGCGCCCTTATCTGCGCCCTGTTCTGCGGCCAAGGGCGCAGAACTATGAAATTGTGATCCTCTGCCAAGATTTCTGCGCCCTTGTTCTGCGGCCCCTAAACGCAAAACCACAAGGGCGCAGAACTACTTTCTGAAATTGCACATTTGCCCCAGAATTCCTGCATCTTTGCACAAAAGCCCCTCTTCTGGAAGGAATCCTGAAATGCTTATTAAATCCGTTAAAAACACGGATTTACCCGGGATTTGAGCATAAAAAATACAAATAAGGGGGCTACACTTCGTGTAGGAATAAGAGCTATCAACACCCCCAAACTTATCTTTTGCTCGTCCCGAGCAAACCGAAACAAAGAAAAACCTACAAAGATCAAAATAAAAACATACCAAAATAAAATAATTCTGCTGAGCCTATAAAGAAAATGAGATGCAACATGAGTGTAACCAAGAGTGGGCATCCGAAAATACTGCTAAGACCACTGAGATAGGGCAAGAATTTCAAAAGCCAAGATGCTACAACAAGAGAGATTGCAATTCCATACTTGATAGTGAACTAAGCTTCAAAAGCATCGAACACAAGAGTCATAAGATAGCATTTCGCTTCGACTCTAAACCTTTCCGGTACTCTCTTATTTTACCACACAGAACCTAAGCTCACTCAACAAACTCATGCGGTTGGAAGTTATGCACAAAAAGATTATCAAATTACACGCATGATATTTCTCAAAAGACCGCTAGAGTTAGAATGCAATAGGACCACAAGAACGGAATCGAACATTAAGAACAGGGCAAATACCAAAGAATACCTTGCAAGCAAGCAAAATCCCTCCTAAAGATCAATTAGGACTTCTTTTAAAGCACAAGTAAGGCGATGGAATTTTCGGTTATGGAGAGGCTAGGTGGATATGGTATCATGGGCAAGCTAGCGATTATGGAAAAGATTTTCATTTAACACACTTTTCTCCTTTTTATGAGTGTTCTAGGCACAACAACTTATTCTCAACATAATTACAAATAAACAAACATTTTTTCTTCTTTTGTTTTCTTTTTTTTTTTTTTTTTTTTTTTTGAATCATTATTTACAAAATCACAATTTACAAAATTAGCCTAAATACAACTCTTTTCCAATTTGCACTTTTCGAGCTTACTTCTCAACGATCTTCAACTATAATCGCCGCCAAGGGTTGGTTTAGTGTTTAGGTGATATGGGATGGGATGATTTAGTGAATGGTTAAAGAGTGTGGGTTATCTATGATAGAACAATAAAGCATACACACACAAGGTCATGGGATTGTGTTTGGGCCATTTTTAAGTGACTTAACACAATTTGCCTACGTCATCTCTTAAGGCACGGATAAAGCAAGCAAGCAAGGCGGAACAAAGGTGATGCCCTTAAATGTATGTTCTTTAATGCCCAATGCATGGAGTGAGGTCCTTAAAATTTCATGCTTATTTATCTAAAAGAGGAGTGTTTAGGAATTTTTTTAAAAAAAAAGAAAATTCACACTCATAAGGACGCAATTTAAGGCTCTGGCCTCACACGGGTAGTCTCTACTAATGATCTCAACATCTTAAGCGCGATACCTCATTTGCCAAGACACATTACAGTCTGGTAAGATGTGTGCAAGCAATGTGGTGTAGCTTTGACTAATGCTACCCAAGCCCGGACTCAGTGAAACAAAGCATACAATGAAATCCGACCCACGGAACATCTCACATGCATCTCAACAAAAATGTTTGAAAAATTTTGAAAATTTGCTCATTGTTGCAGAAAAACAAAAACTTTATTCCTTTATTCTAAGGCCGTACTCCCAAACTTAAACTAAACTTTGTCCTCAAAGTTTTGAAAAATTGGACAGAGTTCCATTTAAAGATGGGAATATCCCCAAATGCCCCAAGCATGAATGATCACAAAGGCACTCAAAAAACAATATCCAACAAGATAAAAATTTCCAAAAAGTTATAACTTCAACTAAAAGCAATGTAAAGATTAAACTAAAATCTAACAACTAAGCATAAAGCATCCGATAATATAAAATATCCGAAAATCCAAAAAGTGAAAAGATAACCCTGAGTATGACTGGATAGAGGATCATCCTAGCCACCATGCTCTGAACTCGGCCCTGCTCCACCATGACACTCCGAGGCACTCAAGCGGCTCTCCTGGATAGCTCTCGTCAATCTGGCCACCTCGCTCTCAAGAGAAGTCTGCCTCGTCTCTGTAGCATCCTGCCTCCTGAAGATCTCATCAACCCACGCTGGCCTCTGCACAATCTCATCCACCCATGCTGGCCTCTGCAACATCTCATCCATCCAATCCGGTCTACGGTCCCCTGCTGGAACTGCACCCGGGTCTTCTTCAGTAGCAGCAGCTTCGGCCTCAGCAGCTTCGGCCCGGGCAGCCTCAGCTCTCCTCTGCCTCTTCCTGGTGGCAACTGATCGCAGGCCTGCCTCACGCCTCTGAGCGGAGATATCATTGAACGTCCTGGAGTTCAGCGGCCCGTCCATCTGTGCAATCCGGTCCCCCTGCTCCTCCTCTACTCCAGCCTGCTTGCAAAAGTGAGTGATCAATGCAGGGAAAGGCATGACTAGGTTGTCAGCTTTTCCCGCACGAATGATCGCACGCCTGATCAACTTTCCAATATCCAGCTTCTCCTGGTGCTTAATGCAATACAAGATCGTGGCGAGGTCAAAAACTGTCAAGGTGATCTGCCTGGAGGGCTTCAGTGAGGAGGACAAAAAGATGACCCAGAATGCCCAATCCAGCTCTAAATCATGCTGAACCAGCTGATGCTCACCATCGTCCCATGGGCCCACCACATCTGGCATCCACAGCTCCCTAGCAAGGTCTTCGTTGTACCTCTTGAATATGCTGAGCTTGGGTACTCCAGTGTCTAACTCTCTGTAAGTCCTGGTACCGTAATACCTATTTATATCCTGAACACTGAACTGTACGTCAACCCCCCTCACCTTGACTGGTGTGCCCTTCTCAAATTCCTTGAAATCCATTGCAGCATAAAACTCCCGGACCAGCCTCTCATTAATTCGGTGAGCAGTGGTCACATACTGGCGCCAACCTATGGCCTCCACCTGATTGGGGATGTTGGACTCTATCAAGCTATTGAGGTCCATACATCGCTCACTCAAAATTGCTCTGCCCAAATTGTGCTCCAGCCTCAAAACATAATCCGGGTGGCGGACTCCCACACTAGACCCACTGGAAGAAGCACCCTTTCCCTTAGATTGCTTCTGACCAGCTCGAGGCATGCCTGAAACAAAAACAGCTGGCACCTGCAAACAGACATATATACACAATTCCATGTACCAAGCCACACAAAAACACCACCCTTAGACTAGAGCAAGGAAAATAAGAAGATATTTAACAAGAAAATAAGCAAATAATATTACAATAAGCAAAAATTAACTACTAAAAGCAAAAAAATAATAATAAAAACTAAATAAACACTAGAAAATCCGAAAATAAAAGATGATATTAACCGAAAATCGCGAAAATTATGCTTCCAAGCAACCAAGCACAAAACAAACCACAACTTGGCTCACAAATCACTCTCAATCAACCAAAAACCAAGAGGAAACGCAATTAATCCAAGAACCAACATGCAAACCACCACCAATCACAAAACCCACACCTAAAGCATGCCAATCTATCAACAAAACGCAAACCCACTCAAGAAAACCGAAATCTAAGCCCTAACTTCAAGAATTTAAGGTTTGTGCTCGAAGATTAAGAAGAAATGAAGAAGAAAGAGCGAATTCGAGCAAGAAAAATGAAGAAAGGGAGAAGGATTACCTTGATTTCGCGAGAATGGGGGTGGAGAGCACCTAGGAGAAGAGAGAAACCAATTTGGGGTTTTTAGTGCACTTACCTGATTTGGACAGCAGCCCTCGTTTTTGTGCAGAAATCGTGCCATTTTGCGCCCTGTTTTGCGCCCTTGACCGCATAATAAGGGCGCAAAACACCCTTTTTGGATAAAACGCACCGTTTCAATTTGGAATTTATGCGCCCATTTTTGCGTTTAGGGGCCGCAAAACAAGGGCGCAGAAATCCTTCCAGAGGATCCACAACTGTTCTGCGCCCCTCATTTTTGCGGCCCTGGTCCGCAGAATACCTCTGAAACCTGATTCCTTCAATTTTCTTCACCATTTTCACCCAACTCACTTGTACACCAAAAAGTCATCAAAACCTGCTTGGAAAAACAAAAACAAACAACTTGGAAGCAACAAAACCTACCCAAAACATGAAAATACAAAGTAAGGCAAAAATACTAAAACATGCAAAAATAGCAGATAACTATGTACAAAGTGACACTTCCCTTCACTGGCTCGGTTCGTTGAGGAGGATCACTTCCCTTATGTCCTCCGTTTCCTGCTCCCAGTAGAGTTTCAACCGTTGCCCGTTCACCTTGAAGCTTTCCTTAGCATCGTTCTCAATCTCTACGGCTCCGTGCGGAAAGACTTTCTTCACTGTAAACGGCCCGGTCCATCTGCTCTTGAGCTTTCCAGGGAATAGTCTCAGCCTTGAGTTGAACAAAAGAACCCTATTTCCAACCTTTAGTTCCTTGTAGGCCAACCTCCTATCATGCCACCTCTTTGTCTTTTCCTTGTAAACTCTGGAGTTCTCATAAGCCTCAAACCTTATCTCTTCCAATTCACTTAGTTGCAACAACCTTTTCGCACCGTCTTCCTTCATTTCGAAATTCAAAGCTTTTATCGCCCACCAAGCCTTATGCTCCAACTCAAAAGGGAGATGGCATGCTTTCCCATAGACAAGCCGGAATGGAGACATGCCTATAGGAGTCTTATAAGCGGTGCGATACGCCCATAGAGCATCCTCCAACTTAAGGGCCCAATCTTTTCTCTTGATCCCCACTGTTTTCTCAAGAATTCCTTTGAGCTCTCGGTTTGAAATTTCAACTTGGCCATTAGCTTGCGGGTGGTAAGGGGTGGTTATCTTGTGCTTTACCCCATACTTCTTCAACAATGCCTCAAATCTTCTATTGCAAAAATGGGATCCCCCATCACTTACAATGGCTCTCGGTGTCCCAAACCTTGTGAAAATATTTCTCTTCAAGAACTTGGTGACTTCATTAGCTCCACATGTTCGGGTGGGTATGGCTTCCACCCATTTGGACACATAATCTACCGCCACTAGAATGTACCTATTTCCATAGGACATTGGAAAAGGACCCATGAAATCCACTCCCCAAACGTCAAAGACCTCGACTTCAAGCATTATGTGCATTGGCATTTCATCCCTTTTTGTTATGTTTCCGGTTCTTTGACACCGGTCACATGCCTCTACATAGCTTCGAGAATCTTTGAATAGGGTTGGCCACCAAAAACCTGACTGGAGGACTTTTCTTGCTGTCCTTGATGCACCGAAATGGCCTCCACACTCCTTCGAGTGGCAATGGCTCAGAATCTCTTCCATTTCGTCATCGGGCACACACCGCCTAATGATCCCATCACTACAAACTCTGAATAACAGTGGTTCATCCCAAAAGTAATGCTTCAACTCTGAAAAGAACTTCCTCCTTTGATGATGATTCAACTCCATTGGCACCACATTGCTCACCAAGAAGTTTACGAAGTCGGCAAACCAAGGAACTTGACTCCTCTCAACCATAAACAACTGCTCATCCGGAAAATTTTCATTTATGGGCACATCAACCGCTACTCCATCTCTTTCCAATCTTGAGAGGTGGTCGGCAACTAGGTTCTTGGTTCCCTTTTTATCCTTGATCTCTAAATCAAATTCTTGAAGCAACAGAACCCATCTTATCAATCTCGGCTTGGCATCTTTCTTGGCCATCAAGTACTTGATCGCCGAATGATCCGTGTAGACTATCACCTTGGATCCCACTAGATACGATCTGAACTTATCAAATGCAAATACTATGGCTAGCAACTCTTTCTCTGTAGTAGCGTAATTGATCTGAGCTTCATTCAAAGTTTGACTAGCATAATAGATGACATGTAGACGCCTTTCTTTCCGTTGACCCAATACGGCACCCACCGCATAGTCACTTGCGTCACACATAAGTTCAAATGGCAAATTCCAATCCGGAGTGGAAATGATCGGAGCCGAGGTTAACTCCTTCTTCAATAGCTCAAAAGCTCTCAAACACTCCTCATCAAACACAAAAGGCACATCTTTCATGAGCAAGGAACAAAGTGGCTTCGTGATCTTGGAAAAATCTTTTATGAACCTTCGGTAGAAACCCGCATGCCCCAAAAAGCTTCGAATTCCCCTAACCGAAAGTGGTGGAGGAAGCTTCTCAATTACTTCAATCTTGGCCTTGTCAACCTCAATCCCCTTTTCTGAAATCTTATGGCCTAGCACAATGCCTTCCTTTACCATAAAATGGCATTTTTCCCAATTCAAAACCAAGTTTGTGTCTTCACATCTTTGAAGAACCAAACCTAAATTGTAAAGGCACCCGTCAAATGAGGACCCAAAAACTGAGAAGTCATCCATAAACACCTCAATGAACTTCTCAACCATATCGGAGAAAATGGCCATCATACACCGTTGAAAGGTCGCCGGAGCATTACACAAACTAAAAGGCATCCTCCTATAAGCAAAAGTCCCATAGGGACATGTGAAAGTAGTCTTCTCTTGGTCCTCCGGATCTATAGCAATCTGATTATAACCCGAATACCCATCTAGGAAGCAGTAGTAGTTATGACCGGCTATGCGCTCCAACATTTGGTCAATGAATGGCAATGGAAAGTGGTCCTTCCTTGTGGCAGCATTGAGCTTCCTGTAGTCTATACAAACTCTCCAACCGGTCACCGTTCTTGTTGGAATGAGCTCATTGTTCTCATTTGGGACCACGGTTATCCCGCCTTTCTTTGGCACACATTGCACCGGGCTCACCCATGAGCTATCCGAAATTGGGTAAATAATACCCGCATCAAGCAACTTCAAAATCTCCGCTCTCACTACTTCCTTCATGTTCGGGTTTAGTCTTCTTTGGTGCTCAATTGATGGCTTGAAATCATCCTCCATAAGTATCTTATGCATACATATTGATTGGCTTAGACCTTTGATGTCGGAAATGGTCCATCCAATCGCTCTTATGTGCTTTCTCAAGACTCTCACTAACTTCTCTTCCTCAAGCTTGGACAAGGACGATGAAATTATGACCGGAAGGGATGATGCCTCTCCAAGAAATGCATATCGCAAATTTGAAGGCAATTGCTTCAACTCTAGAACGGGAGGCTTCTCCACGGATGGTGGAAGTCTTGGTTTTCCCACACCTAACTCTTCAAAGTGCCATCTTTTTCTAAAGTTCGTCAATGGAAAGGTGTCCAAGTACAAAGCATGCTCGGCCACTTCACTATCTTCGTCTTCTTTGGTTGCACTTTCTCTAATGCACACTTGCAAGGGGTCTTTTGGAATTGTCTTTTTGAAGAAATCTTCCACTAGAGGCTCAATTATCTCCAATCTCATGCAATTCTCAATATCCACCAGTTTCTTCATGGCCTTGGACATGTGAAAGACTACTTGATCATCACCAACTCTCAAAGTCATTTTGTCTTCCCTCACATCTATTAGTGCCCCTGCTGTCTTCAAAAATGGCCTCCCCAAAAGGAGTGGAATCTCCACATCTTCCTCCATTTCAAGGATTACAAAGTCAACCGAAAAATATAGATTCTCCACCTTCACTAGCACATCCTCCATCACTCCTCTTGGATACTTGATGGATCTATCCGCAAGTTGGAAGGTAACATTTGTGGGTTTCACCTCTCCCACACCAAGCTTCTCAAATACCGAGAACGGCATCAAGTTGATGCTAGCTCCCGAATCAATAAGTGCTCTACTAAAGTTCGAAGTACCAATGGTGCAAGGGATAGTAAACTTGCCCGGATCTTTTAGCTTGGGAGGAAGCTTGTTCTGCAAGATTGCACTACACTCTTCCGTTAGAGCCACCGTTTCAAACTCCTCTAGCTTCCTTTTGTTTGATAGAAGCTCCTTTAAGAACTTCACATAGGTGGGCATTTGAGCTAGGGCCTCCGCAAACGGAATGTTGATGTGTAGTTTCTTGAATACTTCTAAGAACTTGGCAAAACTTTGAGCCTCCTTGTACTTCTTCAATCTTTGCGGATACGGAATTGGTGGAACAAAAGCTTTGACTTGTGGAGGTGGTGGTATATCACTTGATGGTAGGGGTTGTGCATTAGCTTGCTCATCTTCCCCAACAACTTCTTCCTCAACCTTCTTCTTCTCAACTCTCTCTTCCTCATCAACTTTCTCATTAACTTCAACTTCAAGGTCAACCCCCTCCTCAACTACAACTCCTTCTCTCACTCCAAAACCTTTAGGTAGCTCAACCTCCTTTCCGCTCCTCAAAGTGATAGCTTTACATTGCTCATTTGGGTTTATGATTGTGTCACTAGGTAAGGTCCCTTGTTGTCTTGCTTGGGCACCTCTTGCTAGTTGACCCACTTGTACTTCAAGGTTTTGTATGGCGGCTTGGGAGTGTTGAGCAAGTTGGTCTATCTTGTTGTCAAGCTTCTTTAGGGTTGCATCTTGGACTTCCATAGGGGTGTCCATTCTCCCCATGTACGTAGAGAACATTTCCTCAAGAGATGGTTTCTTTTCGGCTTGGTTGTTGACAAATTGGTTTTGAAAGCCCGGATTTTGGCGGTTATAGGCTTGAGGTTGTTGTTGAGCTTGGAAGCCGGGAGGTCGTCTTTGGTTGAGGGGTTGAGGTGGTTGGAGGGTATTGGTGGTATCTTTCCAAGAGAGTGCGGGGTTTTGTCTCCATGCTTGGTTATATGTGTTTGAGTACGGGTTGTTTGAGGGTTTTGGTTAGGATAATTTCTGTTGTAGTTCACAAATGCCACTTGGTCAATGGATGTGGGATTTGCAAGATCACACTCTAGGCTTTCATGAGGTCCAAAACACAACTCACAACATGCAACATTAGCTTGACTTGATGACGCTCCCATTCTACTCACATGTTTGGTCAAGGCTTCCACTTGGGCTTTCAATGCGGTAACATCACTCACTTCAATCATCCCCGGGGCTTTCTTTATTTGCCTATCATTCCCCCAATGACTATTTGTGGAAGAAAGCTCTTCCAAAATGCTCCAAGCTGCCTCCTCCGACTTCTTCATGAGAGAACCACCGGCTGCCGCATCTATCAATGTTCTTGTGGCGTTACTAATGCCGGTATAGAATGCCTCTACAAGTTGCCACTTTGCTAGTCCATGGTGAGGGCATTTCCTCACAAGATCCTTGAACCTTTCCCATGCATCGTAAAGGCTCTCATTCTTATATTGGGCAAAGTTTGTAATCTCATTTCTGAGGCGAGCCGCTCTCCCAGGTGGAAAGTACTTGTTGAGAAACTCTTGGGCTAGTTGCTCAAAGGTGATTATGGAGTTTGGAGGTAGTCTCTGAAGCCACCCCCTAGCATCGCCTATCAACGAGAACGGAAACAACTTCAACTTGATAAAGTTATCTGAAACTCCATTGAATCGAAATGTGTCACAAATGTCATTGAAACTCTGTAGGTGGACATTTGGATCTTCATGAGCTGCGCCTGAAAACTGCACTGTGGCGGCTATCATTGAAATCAACCCCGGCTTGATCTCAAAATTGTTTGCATTTGCTGTAGGTCTTTGGATAGAGGATAGATTGATGTCCACCCTTGGCATAAAGTAGTCTTGTAAGATCCTCTCAGCCGCCATATTGGCACCGTCACCAACCGGATTTGGATTTTGAACGGGATTTGGAACCGGAGCTGGATTTGGAATGGGATTTTGATCTCCCATAGCTCTCGCCCTAGCTCTTCTTCGATTCCGGCGATTCCTCCTTGCGGTACCTTCAATATCCGGATCGAACTGTAGGTCCTGTGGACTGTTACTCCTTGTACGTTGGTGCATACAAGAGCAACTTGCCTGAAAATACACACAAAAGGAAACGAAAGTAACAAGTCCAAACTAGTTAAAACCAACTAACTCCAATATCAATTTTCCGCTTAGTCCCCGGCAGCGGCGCCAAAAATTGATCGGTCCAAACTCACACGGTAAGACTCTCGCAAGTGTACGAGGTCGGGGTGTAATATAATGACCGAGTAGGGATCGTTCCCACGAGGACTAAGGATTGATTACCGGTTTTTATCGGCTTATATACTATTTGGACGATTGAAAATGATAGTTTTTAACTCCTAACAATATAAAGATTAATTCTAAAGCAAATAAAACACTAACCACAACTAAAGTGAATGTGATGATATGAGAAAAGTGTGCTAGAACATGAATCCACCTAACCCTTCCATTTAACTCTTGACTCACTTAATCCCTCATTTGTGCAAGTATAGATTATAGGTTCGTATTCCCTTAAATCAATCTCTAATCTCTAATTTCTCTCGATGTCTTAGAGATTGTATCCAAACATACATGATATGGATGAACTCATTAAGAATGGTGGAACACATACATGAACCCTATATGCTAGCCTAGTGTATCTCTCACTTTCTAGTCATATATAGTGAATGTTTTGTTTATCAAGTGATCATTCAACAAGATGGCCAATCAAGACAAAAGCATTAAGCATACAAAACATTCATATAACTACACAAACACTTGTAGAGAAACTAAGGAATCATTAACAATAGATTAAGGGTTTGGTTTCATCATTGTTCTAGCACAAGAGTATTTAGCTCATATTACACAAAGAAACCATACAAAATCTCCAATAAACACAGACCATAACAATTACAAGAAGATAAAAGTAGAGTTTAAGAGATAAACTAAGATGATGATCTCCTTCTTGCAATGCTTGATCTCCAATGGCTTCTTTCTCCAAGAATCACTCCTCCAAGCTCCAATGTTGATGAAGAACCACCAAAACAGAGAGAAAAGAGAAGGTTTTCTGCAGAGAAGGGTGTGTGTGGTCGTGTGCTCTGCTGGAAAGAAAGGAATGGGGCTTCAAAGTCTTCCTACTCTTCCTACTCTTCTCCCAATGACAACCAACTCCATGCTTCTTAAATGAAGAGGGCCCACCAAGATTTTCTCATCATTACCTCCCCTCTCTCAGCCAAGGCAGTGGTCAGAGACAAGATCTCTGGTTGGCCGAAATTTGGGGGCCCAAGGATCTGAAAATGGCAACTGAAGTTGACAGCATCGGGCGAAATTTGCGCCCTGTTATGCGCCCTGTTCTGCGGCCAAGGGCGCAGAACTACAAAAATATGAAATTCTGATAAGAGAAATGCGCCCTTATCTGCGCCCTGTTCTGCGGCCAAGGGCGCAGAACTATGAAATTGTGATCCTCTGCCAAGATTTCTGCGCCCTTGTTCTGCGGCCCCTAAACGCAAAACCACAAGGGCGCAGAACTACTTTCTGAAATTGCACATTTGCCCCAGAATTCCTGCATCTTTGCACAAAAGCCCCTCTTCTGGAAGGAATCCTGAAATGCTTATTAAATCCGTTAAAAACACGGATTTACCCGGGATTTGAGCATAAAAGATACAAATAAGGGGGCTACACTTCGTGTAGGAATAAGAGCTATCAATATACAATGACATTCTTGTCGCCTGTTTCTGATAATGAACGTCGTGTTGCAGTGACATCAATGGCAAGCGCTAGGTTGAACATCCCCAACACTGCTGACGCTCTAAAAAAGCTTAGAGACGACATGATGAAGAAAAGAACAGCAGCAGCCAAGAAAAAACAAGCTGCAGGGAAGTCGGCTGAAGGGGCCGCTCAGCTGGCAGAACATGTCTACGAATCTTCTCCAGACCGATCTCCCTAGAAGAAGAGGTCAAGGAAGAACCTGCCGGCCGACAAGGGGAAGAAGGTCGAGTCGAGTGCCAAGAGGCAAGTAGCAGTCTCACGGCCAGATTCATCGGTAACTTTTTCCGATTTGTCATCTTTTGATGAGCCGACTTCCTTCTTGGAGAGGTCGTTCGATTATATCCTCCCTGCGGATGAAAAGCATCTGCAGAAGAAGAAGATCGAGGAGGTGTTCGACACGACTTTCCTCTCGGCTTTCCACGTGAGTTCTGATGATTTTTTTTTTTTAACTTTGTGACGTCTTTTTAGAACTTTATGCTGCCGTCTTATGCTAACTTTCGACGCTATGCAGTCATTGCAGGCTTCACTGCATTTGTATGGGAGATACAAGACGCTGGGTGACAAGTATGGGAAGCAGCGGAAGCTGGTCGACGTAATGAAACAAGAAAAGGCTAAGGTCGACAAGGCTGTTGAAGACTTGGAGCACAGGAACTCGGCTCTGGAGAAAGAGTTGAGTGAAGTGAAAGTAGAGAGAGATCGATACTCTTCTGAGTCGACAATAGCTTCTGCGGCCTTGGCTAAGGAGAAACGTCGTACTGCTGGTTTGACGGACCAGCTAACGTCGATCGCTTCTGCTGCGATCTGCAAGGCGAAGGCTGAGCTCTACAAGGAATACTTGTCGGGCGAATGTGCTAGCTGGAGCCAGGACGAGATGCAGGAGATGATTGATGCTTACGACGAAATGCGTCGGCTGGAGGAGGAGGCATCTGAACAAGACGAAGAGCAAACACCTGACGACAATGCACCCCCACAAGGTGCCGATGCTGCTAACCTTCTGCCTGCTGTCGATCCACCAGTCGTCAATCAGTCTCCTGCTGATCCCACCCACAGAAGCTGCTTCCCATCTTGACCCGCCAGTCGTCTGAAAATTTTAATTCAAAAGATTTCTCTGTAATTATGGATGATATTTATTTTTATTTTTGTTGGATGAATGATTTGGTCGTTCCGACCTTTTTAATATGATACTATCAATGTCTTTTGATCGGTGTTTTTAATATGATTACAGTTCTTCAATTTTTATGAAGTACGAATATTGTTTGTATGTGAAAACGACTCGACCACCTTATAATGGGGTATTTACACAAGGTTAAACATTTAATTGAGATAAGCCTGTAAACTTATTTTCAATCGTTAGACGACCGACATTGCATCATAAATGTGTCAAATATGGCTGAATTATCGTTAGTCGAACGACATCACATCATAACTAAAGAATGTAAAAAATAAGTTTATTTATAGAATATTCGCGTACATGCGTTTAGTCGACAACATATCGCGTACATGCGTTAGTCAACATTTAGCGAATTGCAAATTTACATCGCGGACATGCGTTCGTTGACTTGTATAAATCGCGTACGTGCGTTCAGTCGACAAATGTCATCGCGTACATGCGTCAGTCGACAATTATTCTTGAATAGCGTACATGGGATAATTTTCATCAAGTGTTGTCCCCGACTCCCAGCGTGCGGTTGACAAATAAGGATGTTGGGAGTAGATTCTTGTTGTCGTCGATGTCGGGATACTGCCAATGCTGTAATAACAAAAGAATTCCGTAGCAACATAATACGTCGAAGTCGACTGAAATTATGAAAGCAACATACTACGTCGAAGTCGACTGTTTTTATAAAAAATGTTTTGAGAGCTCAGTTCAAACTTAGTACTAAGTTTTTCATCATTTCTCTTTTATGCATTGTTAGTATCGTATGAGTCGAGTGATAACAATGAAGGAAGAATTTTAAATTTAGAGTTTAGAAGTGATACTGTTTTAGATGTAGTGCATTCCAACTGTTGTTCAGTTCTCGACCGTCGAGGCCTCGTAATTTGTAAGCTCCTCGGCCGACGATTTCTGTTATTTGATAAGGCCCTTCCTATGTCGGCCCCAGTTTTCCGGATCCCTCTTCTCTGGTTATACTGTGCTATGTGGTCGTCTGGATCAGTCGTTCCCTCATATTGCTTCATGTTTGGGAAGCTGAACTTCTTCGGCATCTCAACGAGCGCTATTGCGTCGACAAAGGGTGAGTCGGCGAAGCTGTTCATGTTGCTCCTTTTTATTGGAGCTGGGACGCCAGGAATTTGTTGTATAAGAGCTTCCATTTCAGCAAACCTGCGAGAAAATTCCATGTTAACAATGGTAGATGGGTCAGGTCCAGATGATACCAAACCTGGTGTCGACTGAAGTGACGCTGGTGTCCCCAAGATATTCTCAGGTTGCCTGCCCGTAATAGGATCTTGCTCGTTGTCGTTTCGAGCGGGCAAATTGTTGAGGTCGATGTCGACTCTAGTCGTCTGGGGTGTTTGCTGGGTTTGTCCGACATTTGGATTCGCATCAGGTACTGATGGGCCTGTCGGAGCGTCTCGACCTCGTCGGTCGACCTCTTGTTCAACGTTGGGGACAGGAACTGGATGCCCCACATCTTCGCTGTCAGGTACAACGCCATCGACCATAGCTCTCAATTCCTCATTAGTCGCTCGAATCGCGGCGTTTTCAGCTTCTAACGCTCGTAACTTTTCTGCATTTGCCGCTGTTTGAGCGATTAATGCGGCGATCTGCTCTTCAATGGTCGGGGTGGTTCCTTCACCTGACATTGTAATTCGTCTGAAAGTTTGAACGTTGATTGTTTTGTGAAGTTGCAACGGGCCCCACGGTGGGCGCCAAACTGTAGGGGGTCGTCCTACAATCGATGTGGATCGGGTCGATGTTGAATTAGGCCCAAAGCAACTTGGATAAGTCCGATTAAGCGAAGTAGTTGATAAGTTGATCTGCCTGCAAATGAACGTGGTCGACTGGAAAAGAACTTGGTCGGTCGACAAGAAACCTGCAAGAACAAATAATAACAGAGAAAATAGAACAATAATAAAAGAAAAGAAAATACAAAAAAAAGACTGATTCAGATTGTTAGCCTTAGTTATGCTTGGGCTGAGCAATGATGATCGTGAAAGCTTGAGTTTGGATTCCAGTGGCCGTGATCTTTAGAAGCAGAGTTTCAGTACGCTGTTCTAAGCTTTGTATATCGAGAGACCTTTCTCAGGAGCCACTTACCTATTTATAGCCAACTTTTAGACTACCGTTTGAAGTGAACAGGTAAGATAATGGGCGAGATTCTATGAGAGATTTTCTCCCCATGTATCTCGTTTATTGAATATGCTTTTAAACTGCTGGCTGACTTGGTCTTCAAACGACCAAGTCATGCTGCTGCCTTTTTATCTGGGCTACTTCAAATTGGGCTAAAGTTTAGAAGGCGCTTGGGCTTTGTGCCTTTCGGCCAGTGGGCCACTTTTTGGCTACCACAATAACTAGCAATCTCAAATATGAAAAATTTATTTATCATTCTTAAGGAATAACAGAATTTTGAAATTCTGGCATTTCTTTAATCTAATTTGTTCAAAATACTCTATTAATCTAAAAAAGTTTAGAACCGTAAAAAAATAACATGTCACCATTCTTTTTTTTTTCTTTTTTTTAATATTATTTTGTTAATGTGAATTATAAACGAGTCCTCAAAAATCTCATAACCATCTATGAATATGGTTTATTTATTTTTGAATTTTTGAATTTGCTCCGAGTCAAATAACAGACATGATGTATATGCCCACATTAAAATAAATATCTATCATTTAATTACCCAAAGGTCCCATTTGCTCATCATAGCATAAAAGCTTGCATCAACGAAAAGTATATCGATTCTATGTTAGAGTTAAGACCATCCAATTCAGAGCAAAACCATATTGATTCTGCATTTTTCAAATAATAGACTCAGAATTCACATCCCATCAAACTGTGTTCATACCAATAAGTAGGGGTGAGCGTTTAATGGATCGGTTCACTTTTCGAGTAAACCTTTTAAAAAAGTGAACCGATCCGATAAAATTGAAAAGTGTGAACCGATCAAAAACCGATTGAACCGGTTCGGTTCGATTCGATTTTTTCGGTTTACCATTTGCTTTTTCAAATTTACTTATGCCATACAAGTGTATACTTGACTTGAGTGTGTGGTGGAGTCGAAAATTGATTGATGATAATAGCTTTCCAGAGCAGAGACACAAAGTTATGAAGACTAAAGTTAATTTTCCATGGAAACTACATCAGAAAGAACAAGAGTTTGGAAACTAGAGAAAGCTGCCAAGAAGACTGAAGTTAATCCATGTATTGTGGTTATGGATACAACAAAGACTTTAGAAGTCTACGTTGGTGACATAAAGTGATTGGCTGATATTGTTGAGAAGTCCAAACCAAAAATCTTGTTATGTCATTTTAGCTTTGATAATATATAGGCCACTTTTATGGATCATAGATTGGTTTCCAACTACAAATTTCCAAGCTCAACCCATCGTGCAAGATGCTTCATGGGAGCAATATGAAAAAAGTAAGTGTCCAGTGGGTAATTGACTGATGATAGCAATTTTTCCTGAGCAGAGATACAAACTGCTATATTGATATAAGCAGGGATTATCTAAATATTTGTTAGATTACTTAGGTAATAAAACAACTTAGCTTCTCTACTCTTTAGGGATTTTTGATTATATACACTGGTTCTTGGTTCGGTTCACCGGTTCGAACCCTAGAATTGGAAACCGAACCGGAAATGTTGGTTTTTTATAAAACAAACCGAACCGAACGAGTTAATAATGAAAAACCGGAAAAAAAAAACCGATTGGACCGGTTCGGTTCGGTTTAATGGTTTTTTGCCCACCCCTACCAATAAGTTTTGAGTTTAATAAAGTCTTGGGAAACAACAAATAATGAAAAACCAGAAAAGGAAAAAAAAAACGATTGGACCGGTTTGGTTCGGTTTAATGGTTTTTTGCCCACCCTTACCAATAAGTTTTGAGTTCAATAAAGTCTTGGGAAACAACAAAGCATGAACTTTATTTATTTGAGCAGCTCCAACCAGACTTCATTTTGAAGCAAAACATCAAATTGAAGTAATAATTCCTCTCCAACCGAGCTGTAAACTTTTGTGTCAAATTGAGTTGAGCTACAGTTTTGCACCATTTTCCCTCTTTTTTTAATCCCTATAGTTTTGTTTAATTATAGCTTTACCCTTATCCAATACAATTTATTTCAATTGTATCCCTTTTTATTATTTAAAAGTTTTGTTTAATCACAATTTTACCTTTGTTCAATCAAATTTATTCCAATTGTATCCCTTTTTTGTTTTGTTTTATGAAATGTAATGTTTAAGTTAACTAAATAATATATGCAATATTTTAGTTAATTAAATTTAATTTCTTAATTTACTATTGTTAGTTAAATTTTTAAGGACTATATATTATTGCAATATTATGTTAATTAAAAGGTGAAATGTTAATTGTCGAGAAATAATAAAAAATAAAAAAATAAAAACAAAAAGGAAAAGCAAGAGAATATTCTTTATAGTGTAGCATTTGATGCAATAGGTTGGAGATGGAAAAAAATAAATGGTGTAAAAGTTACACCATTTTGGTGTAAAAGTTGTACCAAATTGATATTTTGGGTTGGATATGACCTTAGTATTACTTTAATTAGTTTAGTTTATTTTATTCTTCAATCAGTGATATAATAATAAGTAAAATAACTCAATAGGGATAGTTTAGACATTTCATACTAAAAAGTAGTCAACTAATTATAGGGAAGGTTTATGCAATTTTGAACAAAAATTCCTTATGAAGGCAATATTTAGCCCTAAACTCGAGGGACGAAAGATGCAAAACAGGGCAATACACAGTCTTGGCCTTCAATTATTATTATTTTCTTTTTGAAATATTCTTCAATTATTACAAAAGCAGTTTCAGATGTGGTGCTCCTTTTTCAAAGTGAAAGAGTCCACAAAAAAGTAACTCAAAAGACTAATTTTAATTGGACTGAAGTTTCCCGGAATTTTAATTTTAATATGAAGGAAGCGAGAACATTTATGCTCACCCCCTTTAAGGGAGGTAACCATTACCTCCCTCCTAAATGGATGACATGTGTCCATGGAGGGGGTAAATTGTCCAAACACCGTTATCTTTTTGGACAAATTTACCCCTCCCTAGACACATGTTAGGGAGGGAGGTAATGCTTACCCCCCTTGTAGGGGGGTGAGCAAAAATGGACTCAAAGGAAGCTGCTTAGCATCAACCAAGAAACATGCCAACTAAAAGTCAAGGTCAATGAAACAGAGAAATATTTGTAAAACATTTACTAGCTAAATTAAACAATACAACACTCTCTGATCATTTTCAACATCATCAATGGCATTGATTTCGATTCCTTCATCATCATCTTCTAATTCTTCTCAATTCAAGTACGATGTTTTCATCAGTTTCAGAGGTGAGGACAACCGCTACAATTTCACCAGCCATCTTCGCAAAGCTTTGTGTGACAAACAAATCCAGACTTACATAGATGAAAAACTTAACAGAGGTGAAGAAATCTACCCATCTCTTTTCAAAGCAATTGAAGAGTCAAAGATTTCGGTCATCATTTTCTCCAAAGACTATGCATCTTCCGGATGGTGTCTCGAAGAACTTGTGAAGATCCTCGAATGCAAGAAGAGTTATGGGAAAATTGTAATACCTGTTTTCTATAATGTAGTTCCAACCGATGTCAGGAATCAGACTGGAACTTTCGGTGATGCATTTAAAAAGCATGATCAACAGCGGAGTTCGGGCCAAGTGCAGAGATGGAAGGATGCTCTCAAGGAAGCAGCCTATCTTTCTGGTTGGCATTCAAGCACCACCAGGTAAGTCATTTTTACTTTTTCAAAGAGTTACATCTATCGGGCAAATTCCAACTATATATCATCTCACACACACTTTCACATGGTATCTCTATAACATATATATTTGAAATCTCCAACAAATAACAATTCTCATAGTATTTAATTTCTACTGTTTCATGTATGTACTACATCTATTCTCAGTCACTGTGTGAGATATAATTTTAAATGATCAGATCCCATTTCATGTATCTAATTGTAATTGTTTTCCTTATTCTATAGGGACGAATCTGTACTTATCGAGAATATTGTTGAACATATTTTGAAGAAGTTGAATGATATCTCAGCAAGTGATGCCAAGGGTTTAGTGGGAATAGATGCAAAGATTGAACAAATTGTATCATTGTTAGGGAAAGAGGATGTTCGCAGTGTAGGAATTTGGGGCATTGGGGGAATAGGCAAGACAACTCTTGCTGAAGCTGTGTTCGACAGAATCTCTAGTCAATTTGAAGGTTTTTACTTCATTCCAAATATTAGGGAAGAGTCCGAACTAAATGGTGGATTAAATCACCTGCAACAAGAACTTCTTTCAACAATATTAGAGGATGGAAATGTAAATATAGGCACTGCTATTGTAAGACATACTTTTACAAGGAATAGACTTGGCCGTAAGAAGCTTTTAATTGTTTTTGATGATGTGACTGATTTCCAACAAATAGAAACTTTGATTGGAGGTTTCGACTGTCTCGATTCCCAAAGCCGAATCATTATAACAACAAGAGATAGACAAGTGCTAAGAAATTGTGGAGTGGGTCAAGTATATGAAGTACAAGGATTGTATCATCATGATGCTCTTGATCTTTTTCGCTGGCATGCCTTTAAAGAAAACCATCACAGCGAAGATTATACAGAGCTATCAGAAAGGGTATGTGAATATACCAGAGGTGTTCCATTGGCTCTCAAAGTCTTGGGTTCCTTTCTGTGTGGCAGGAGAAAACAAGAATGGGTAAGTGCACTAAGTAAACTAGAACGGAGTGCTAATGGGAATATCCAAAAGGTGTTGAAAATAAGTTATGATGGATTAGATGATGATGAGCAGAAGATATTTCTCGATATTGCATGTTGTTTTTTTACGGGGAGAACAAAGATTTTGTAATTAATATCCTAAATGGATGTGGGTTCTCAGCAGAGATTGGAATAAGTGTTTTATATGATAAGTCTTTGATATACTTATCAAATGAAAATATGATAATAATGCATGATTTACTACAAGCAATGGCAAGGGAAATTGTTCGGCAAGAATGCATAGCAGAGCTTGGCAAACGTAGTCGGCTATGGTATTATGATGATATTTACCGTGTTTTGACAAAAGACAAGGTGTGATTCAACTAAATATTAATTGCTATCTATTCGGTTTATCTTTGTGCATTGGCCAATGTGAAAGGTATCGGTTGGGTGTGATTTATAAAAGAATTTAGACCACTAAAAAAATATATTAAATTTTAGATTCGTACAAATACAATGCAAACTTTTCTTTTCGTGAATATAATATAATATTAAAATATGGTGCTTTTACACATGCTAATATGTGTAGTGTGCTCTTGAAGATGTAAATCTTGATAAATATTTTTTTAAAAAAAATGTTAATAATTATAGTTTAATTTATTGAAATTATGAATATTATTCATTAATTAGTGTTTGTTGAAAACTTATTATGAATATTTCTCTTTTTAATTATTTGTTTTTCCAAAGTTTCCCTAACATATGCTTTTGTATATATTTGATACTAACCTATTTCTTCTTGTATGCATATCAGGGGTCTAAAAAGATAGAAGCAATCCAATCTCTTTGAATATGTCCTCCTCCAATGTAAGAGATATAAACTTAACTCCTCAGGCTTTTGCAAAGATGGAGAAATTGAGGCTCTTGAAATTTTATGTCTCTGATGTTTCATGGCATAATAGCAGCAATAAAGTGCATGCTCCTGAAGGCCTTGAATCTGTTTTCACCGAGTTAAAGTATCTCCATTGGTATGGATTCCCATTGAAATCATTACAGCCAAATTTTCAATCAGAGAATCTTGTCATACTTGAAATGCGTTATAGCAATGTTGAAGAATTATGGAGCGGTTTCATGGTACATTTGATATTTATATGATTTTATTTTTTTGGTAATTTATAATTAACATGGAAGGTGTTAATTTGTGTTGATTATTTAAAATTTGTTTTTTACTTGCAGCAACTTGTTAATTTGAAAAGAATTGACCTTAAAGGGTCCCAGCAGATAATTAGATGCCCAGACCTCTTAGGGACCCCAAATCTAGAGAGTTTGATGCTATCGGAGTGTACAAGTTTGTCTGAAATTCCATCATCTATTCAACACCTCACTAAGTTGAAGTCTATGTATCTAGACAGTTGCGAAAGCCTTACTAGTGTTCCAAATTGCATTGGTTTGAAATCTCTAAAAGAGCTTATTCTTCACAGGTGCTATAAACTCAAGAGGCTTCCAGAACTCCCAAACAATTTAGAAAGATTAGATATTATTTACTGTAAAAGTTCGGTTGAAATTCCATCATCTTTTAAAAATCTCAATAAGGTGAAGTCTTTGGATCTTTGTGGCTGCGAAAGCCTTACTAGTATTCCAGATTGCACTAGTTTGAAATCTCTAAAAGAGCTTATTCTCTACAGTTGCTCAAAACTCAAGAGGCTACCAGAACTCCCAAACAATTTGGAATCATTATCTATTTTTGGTTGTAAAAGTTTGGTTGAAATTCCATCATCTTTTAAATATCTCAATAAGGTGAAGTCTTTAGATCTTGGTGACTGTGAAAGCCTTACTAGTATTCCAGATTTGAGGGGTTGGAAATCTCTAAAATACTTACGTGGCTGGAAACTTAAGATGCTTCCAGAAGTCCCAAACAATATTGAAACGTTAGTTTTAAGAGATACCCTAATAGAAGAATTACCCCCATCATTCGAGGATCTCGACAGTCTAAAGTCTTTGCATCTATCCAACTGTTCAATGCTTAAGAGTCTTCCAAGCAGCATCTGTAAGTCCAAATCTCTTGAAACACTCAAACTCCGTGATTGCTCAAAAATTGATAAGCTTCCCGATGATATAGGAACTTTAGAATCTCTCACAGAAATTGATGCTGGAGGAACTGCTATAAGAGAAATACCGCTGTCTATCTCATGTTTGAAGAGACTATATTACTTAGATTTATCAGGATGTAAGGGTGAGGATGGGGTAGGATTGATATTGTCTCCTTTATTAGGCTTGGACAATTTGAAGTATCTATATCTAAGTGATTGCGGAATCAAAGAATTACCGGACAGTCTCGGTTGCTTAACCTCATTGACAAAATTACTTTTGGCCAAAAACAATTTTGAAAGTATTCCGGAAAGCATCATAACTCTATCTAAGCTAGAGTTCCTAGACATCAGCTGTTGCGCAAGGATTAAAGTTTTACCAAAGCTTCGATATTGGACAAGTATATCTGCAGTCAATTGCACGTCATTGGAACAGTTTTGATGAAATTTCATTAATTGTTTCAAATTGAATCGAAATTCACTCAACTATTTTTTGGAAGGTACTGTTACTGGAAATGCAAGGTCCTCTAGCAACTTCAATTAAGAGAATACATGACCAGGTATGTTTCACTTCCTTCGCTTTTACTGTATGATGACACTTGTTTTTTTTTTTCTTTGGAATAATTTGATGGTAAACTAGTTTTTAATACTCTACTGGACGTTGTAGGCTTATGATGGAAAACCACCGCCTGCTTCAGTGGTTTAGCTATCAAAGTATGAGATCTTTTATTGATGTGAAACTTCCACCACATTGGCTCAACTGTAACTTTATATGGTTAGCTCTGTCCATTGTCGTGACAATTTCAAATCCAGACCATCATTGTGATCATCAAGGTGATTATGATGACAAATATTTGAATGTCAATTATGAAGGCGTTGTCAAATCTAAAGATGGGGACCAATGCTGTGATAGAATCAACGGGTTTAGGGGCTCTTATTCTTTGTTTCGGGTGCCTTATTGTGGACCTGACTACTTTAGGTCGAACCATGTGATCATTGGGTTTGGTTACCGCTTTTTCGTGAACTTTGTGATGATGAGTTCTCTTTTCGATTCTATGTTGAGGATGAGAATAAGTCAAACATAGAACATTTCAAGGTGGTAAACTGTGGAGTCCATTTGATATTCGGCCTACATCTTGAAACACTGGGAGATGAACAGCATCCCAAGAGATTGAAACATATCGAATAACTTCAAGGAATCAGAAACCCAACTGATCAAGGTAAATAAATTGCTTCCAAGCATATCAGCAGCCTTTATTAATTTTGTAAACTGTCATAGATTTCATTTTGTTTTGATGGATTTGTTCCCTTTTGGATATCAAAATATTCGACAATTTATTATTTCTACTTTACAATATAAGTGGATTAGTCGAATCATTGATTGTCAAATGCCTATTTTGATCACTACACTTCTATGAAGAGTTATCATCAAAACTTTGAAACCATTTACTCGAATTGTGGAGTGTCAAATGCTTATTTTTGATCTGTATACTTTTATAAAGAGTTATCATCAATCTCTCACTGTCTTGTAGTATTAATGTATCATTCTCTTTGGGTGACCTCTGATTCTTTGTAGTGTAGTGTTGTTTCTCGTCAGCTGTTGGTGGCGGGCCTCATTGTAGTGGCTGGTTGAGTGGTTGTTTTGCTCTGTTTTGCTCTGTTTGTTCTCAGTTTTTCGTTGTTGTAGCCTTGTGGGGGGTCTTGTTGTGTGGGGGGCTTTTTTGTTTCTGTGGGATTGTGGTGGCCCGCTTGTTTGAGGTTGCATGTGTGTTTAGCCTTGTTTGGCTTTTTCAATAATATTCTGCTGTTCAAAAAAAAAAAAAAAAAAGTATCATTCTCTTATAAATGAATGAATAATCAATTTGGTACGGTGTTTTTGAAATGTATAAACTACTATCCAGAAAAAAAATATTGTGAACTTTACATGCTTAGCAAATATGTTTATGGATATTTTGAATCAATTTACGTCATTGTCATCTATGATTAGATAATATGAAAGAACCAACGAAAAATTCTCTTAAATGGATTTTGAAAATAGTGTTTCAATAATTTTCTTGCGATTTTGAAACTAGTGTTTCAATATTTTTTATGATTGTACAATATGCTAAAATAGAAGACCATGTTTTATGGTCGGCCTACGGATATACAGAACAGTAGAGTAAAGGTTATATGGTTTTTGAAAGTTGATTAATCACTATTAGTAGGCATCTATATATATGGTGTCTTCATATTTGATATAAGTTTGTTGTTAAACTACCTGCTTTGTTTGCTTACTAAATTTTAAACTCTCATTAAGCATATTGTGATCTACAGATACTTAAGGTTCTGTTGATACAATTGGCAGATTTTGCATTGCGTGGAAGCTCTCACTCTTGGTGTCATAGGCCTTTATCATTTGATTTCTTTCATATCACTACTTATGGTACTATTGTTAAAGGTATAATTTTCTTAAATTCCCATGTAGTGTTTACTCTTGCAATATAGATTACTTCTTTAGAGATGATTTTACTTGAATAGGTAGACCAGTCAAGGATCGTTGGGCGAGAGGAGGGGCTCATATTGCTCTCTTAACCATTTACAAGGCTTGTTGGGCCACTGGATGTTCTGATGCCGATCTTCTAAAAGCATTTGCAAAGCTATAAACTATGGAGTGGATATTATATCAGCGTATGTTGGTAATGATATACCATTGTTCTACTATATTGATTAATGCGGTTCTTTTTATGCCATTTCTAAAGGGATCACTGTATTTATTCACAAGGAAATGATGGTCCTATCTCACAGATTATTTCAAACACTGCTCCCTCGCTCATTTCTGTTGGAGCTGCTGCAGTTGACAGGGGCTTCCCACCAGCCATTGCACTTGGAAATATTACTCTTTGGGTAAATTAAACAATTAGTGGAGTCAAATCATGAAATGAATGTAATCACTAAGATTTAAAGCAATTTTTTATCTTTGCAGGACTTATCTATTGACACTGTAAAAGAAAACCGTGGATTCATTGGACTCACATACTCTGAAGGCATAGTTGCTAACAATGCAGGTGGTTCTTCAACACTGGTCTTCTGCTGCCATAAGATCACTCTGGTCACTACCGGTGAGTCAAACTCAATTCTTCTTCGTTGCTTTTCTAGCACTTAATATTCGAGTGGCTGACATGCTTTCTATAAACTGTCTATATTTATTTGTATAAACTGTCTATATTTATTTGTTTTGCGTCTGAATCTATATGAGCTTGGCCATTTATAAAAAAGTTGCACAACTGCAGCTTCTCCAATTAGAAACATAAGGAATGACTTGCCCACCACGGCACCACCCACCAAGGCAAACATCAGCACAGAAGAATATGTTCAATTGCTCTGCTCCATGTGTCATTTTCCTGGAAAACAACCACCACCATGGACTCAACCTCAACCTACCGTATATCACAATCCCAAATCTCAAGAAGCTGTAGTGAAACCTCCATATATATGGCATGAAAATGAGAGTTAAGCCACTCACCAGGGTCATTTCCTTCGATGAAGACGTTAGCTTCTTCTCAACTAAAGATATGCAAGGAGATTACAGATTCATGATCCTAACATGAACTGATGATAAACATTTTGTTTAGAGTCCATAGTCATGTGTTGTAAAATTTGAATCATATTCTCTGTAACTTCATGAAGCAAATTGGTTTATTAACATATTTAATTAGCAAATAAGAAGTCAAATAATTAATTGTCTAGAACCTTCACATACTTGATAAAAATAATGTTTCAAAAATATATTTCCTGGTTTTCAAGGAAATAAAGAGATGCTGAAAGTATCATGTCATTGTACAACATTACATGGTTATAGTATAATCAATTTCAAAGAGCAGGTTTGAAAGATAAAACCATGAAGCAGGGCCGGCCTTGGGGGTAGGCCTAAGAGGCAACCGCCTAGGGCCACTGTTTTCAAAGGGCTCCCAAATTTTGTTTACTGTGTATTTCTATTTGGAGGCTCGAGTATAGTTTTTTTTTTTTTTTTTTAACAGCTCAATCAGTATATTATGATACAGATAATTCAATGAGCCCAAATATATTTTTTTAAAATAAGCCCAACAATACTAACAAAAAAATGGCCCACGGTTTCTCTAATGCCTATTGCCCAATTCATTTACTTTTTCTAGTTTCACAAGCCCAATTCCGTTCTCTAATGTCCATTGCCTACAGACCCTTTTTCTAGTTATAGGGTTTCAATTCATCAATCATCTATTCATCTTTATTGCTTAATTCATTTTCTTTTTTTTCCACCAAACGTAGCTGCCGCCGGTTGCATCCCTCTCTCTCTCTCTCAGTGTCTAAAGTCTCAATACCGTATCCTCATCCATTCAAGCATCTCTGATAACTCTTATTTTTACACGTTGTGTAGCCCCTTACGTTTATCTTTTATGCTTGTTTCCCGGGTAAAACCAGGTATTTAACGGTTTAAATAAGTGTTTCAGGATTTCTTCCAGCTGAGGGGCATTTTTGCATAAAAGTAGAAATTTTGGGGCAAAAGTGTAATTTTCAGAAGTAGGATTATGCACCCTATTCTGCGTTTAGGGGCCGCAGAAAAGGGCGCAAATTCTTGGCAGAGATCACATTTTCTTAATTCTGCGGCCTAGGGCGCAGAATAGGGCGCATAATTGCAAAGTTTGGGTTTGGCGAAAGCTTCCTGCAGAAGGGTCAACTTGCGGGGGTCATATCTCTCTACTCAGAATGAATTGGGTTTTGTTCTACATATGGTTGGAAAGATACAGAAGTCTTCTTTCCAACGGTTCTTCAAGATCACGATTCCGATATTTGTGGAGGAAGTTATGCCCGTTTCCATAACGGTGCGCGCTGCTGGAAACCCATCCGCGAGAGGCCCAATTTTCAGCCACTTTTGCAAGGGCATTCTCGTCCTTTCACCCAATTTATGCCCTAAGCCCCCTCTCCACTATATATACCCCCTTTTCTCTCTATTTTTCAGAAGATGCCCAACCTCCCCTCTCTCTCTCTTCCGCCCCACTCTCTCTCTCTTCCATCTTCTTCCATCTTCTCCACCAAATAAGGAGAGACCCATGCTCCCATGGAGGTTCTTCCTCCATGGGAGTCCACCATACACCTCCACAACCCTCTTTCTCACTTCCTCCATCCATTTTAGAACCGAAATTTCAAGGGATTAGGAGCAATTTCGAGCTAGGAAAGATATGGAGCATCTTTGGAGGCTTGTCTTCAAGGGTTTGCTTTTATTTACTCTTTTCTTTGTAATTTTCGTTTCTTTGATGTGTAACCCCAATTTGGGGAATATTGTGAACCTTCACATGTGCTATATATATGTATTTTGTTCATAAATTCATTTGGGTTTTGTTTTGCTCTTTGATTTATGTATGTTTAATCTCTTATTGTGAAATTCATGTTTGTGGAGGTTAGAAATTGATATGTATGCATGATTGGGTTTAGGAGTAGAATAATTTAATGTAGGAGTAGAGTAATTTAGCTTCCCATGATTGTTTGTATGTTAATGGATGACCAAAATACCATTTATTGAATGATTTGAGTGTTAGGGATTTTATCCCCAAAGAGTAGAAAAAGCTAGTTTATGCATTTAGTTGCTAAATTGGTTTTGGTTCACATCCTTGTGCTTAATGGGTCTTTTAAAGACACAATTATCCATCCTTGACCGGATTGGGTAGTAAATTGATTTAGGGAAAATTCCCAAGTCAAGAGGAGAGCCCTTAATTCATTTGAATGTCCTTAATGTTTAACATTTTGCATTGATGCACATTAGTGTTAGGTGGACTTGTTTCCCATTTTTTGCCATCCTAGGGAGATTGATAAAACCGAATCCGTATCTAGAGTAAAGACAAACTGAATTCCTCTTTTGCTTGTGTAGTTATAGGGGTATTTCATTGCTTAATGCTTTCACTCGGTTGGCCACCTTGTGGATGATATTTAGGCTGTGTGTTATATATTGCGTGGTTCACATTAACATGTCCAGCGTGGTATCCTCTACATTTGACCAGTAAGTTGAGAGATCACTAGGCTGGCGTGTAGAGCTCGTGTGTGTGTCCCACAGTCCTTAATGAATCCAAGCATTTATGCATGGATGTAATCTCTAAAACATCGAGAGAGATTAGAGATTAATTAAGGGGACACGAGCATATAACATACGTGTTGTATGGGTATCTCGTATTCTTAATGCTTTCACTTGGTTGCCATCCCGTATTTGGTTAGCCATTGTGAATGAATTATTGGCTGTAGTATGGCCCACGCAGTTGCGCATTACATGCCCAACGAAATAACCACTGTATATGACCAGACAGTTGAGAGATCACTAGGCTGGCGTACAGAGCTTGTGTGTGTGTCCCAAAGTACTTAATGAATCCATGCATTGTGTGGATGTGATTTCTAAGACTCGAGAGAGATTAGAGATCAATTAAGGGGACACGAGCCTATGATATACTTGCATATTTGAGGGACTAAGTGAGTCTAGAGCTTAATTAGGAGGATTGTCATGGTTGAATCATTTCCCTAGTGTAACCACATTTCATGCCATCTCTCCATTCCATCCTATCCATGTATATATTATGTTAGTTAGTTTATTTATTTATATTATTACTTCATTTTTCCGCAAACGCAACACACGAGTTCTCTCGGAGTGTTGTAATAATAGCTAGAACCGGTGACGGTCGGCGAATCCCACCTCCCTGCGGAACGATACCCTCACTTGCCGCTGTGCTAGTCCTTGTGACTCGCGCGCTAGCGAGGTCGAACTTAAATGTTCAATCTTTTGACCGACACTGCAACGACGTGTCGTCAATCTCTCTCTAAAGTCTCTCTCTGTTTTATTTATTTATTGTTAGTTTTTACAAATTGTAATTTTTCTTACAAATTATTATTGACTTACTAACTGATAAAATCCATACCAGATAGTGAAAAATCTCTTGGTCTCTTGTCTATTAATTTACTTATTTACGCTTTAAATTGAAACGATTATTTGATTTTAAATAATCTTGATTATAACTTTATGAATCCAAGAGTATGTCTGCGGTTTGCAGGGCTGGATTGATTGGTTTTTTTTTTTTTTTTTTTTTTTTTTATAAAAAAAAAGATTGAATTTTATGTTTTAAAAAGCTCAACTTGAATCTGTTCTTCAATAATGTGGGTCAATTTGTTAGTTTTATGGTTGGATATGTAGTGTTTCATGGTTTTATAATTTATACCGAAAAAACTATGAAAATGAATAAGGGGCCCCCATTTTAGATTTTCGCCTCGGGCCTTACAAAAGTCAGGGCCAGCCCTGCCATGAAGTAGAGTAGCCTGCAACAAAGACACTTCTATCAACTTCAAACTGGTTGGTCCAATTAGTCATATGTTAAATGATAAGCAACAGATTAAAGAAAGTAGAATTACTAGGAAATATTTTTCTTTTAAATCTTACTTCAGTCATTTGGTTGAGGAATCTGGTAGTGTTATGATCACGTTTAAAAAAAATATATATATATATATATAGTTTGTTTTAGATTTAATTTTGAATAAATTGTTATCAGATTTGATTTTTATCCTATATAATATTATAATCTCTACTATTATTATTTGAATTTCCTATACTTCTCCTATAAATAGGACTTGCTTGTACATGAATTAATTTTATATCAACGTGCTCGTATCAAGTGGTTTTGTTTTTCTTGAATGGTTATAACAAAATAGATTGGCGAATTTTCATATATGGAAATCCAATCCAATGGATTTTATATTTTAGGATCCAATCC